>JXSR01S069224.1:34350-49746 GCA_000969725.1 Ophiothrix spiculata
AAGAAAGAAAGAAAGAATCACGAAGAAGACAAGACCCTGCGCCTGTGGCGGTAGGGTAATTATGAAAGCAACGAATAACTTGAAAAATCAACCAAAGACATCCAAGCCAGTGTTTATTTATGAGGACCTAACCCTTCGGAGTATAAAGTTACTGAGTGCTGTAAAAAAAAAGGACGAGAACAAAAAATCTGCTTTTACACAAGATGGCAGAGTGGTATGCTATTAAAAAGATGAAAAAGTTGTTATTAACAATCCAGATGAACTAATCAAGCTGGGATGGAGTGAAGAGAGAATCCTGAAAGCTGACATACACCTTGATTTCCACTCGGAATAGGACAGCCATGGCCCCATTTCAAGTAAAAATCTGGAGATGGTACAAACTTGTTATGTGGATTCAAATTTGATTAAAATTGCTAGCATCAATCTCTGTGAATTGAGGAGTGAACTTGATATAAATGAAGATTATATAAGCGACTATGATATTTTCAGAGTAGTTCAAACAAAGTTTTGCTCAACGAACAATGAGGATATATAATTCCTGGATGCTTATAGCTCGCTGCCTGAGATCCTATAAAGAAAACACTGAAGAAAATAAATTCAGATACAGAGGAATTCATGGAATCGGCATTTTTATCAAATCAGATATTTCAGAACATGTGAAAGTTCTAAGATCACGTGTGTCTGATTGTGTGTTATGGTTGGAACTTTCCAATTTCCATTTAACTGATAAATTAGTAATAGGTATTGTTCATCTACCACATGAAGTGTCAATTCCCCTGCCACATTTGAATATTTAGAAACAGATATAACTGCTTTCTACAGTTTATATGACTCTTCTAATATGTTTAATTGGCAATTTGAATGCTCGAAAAGGATTGCTATCTGATTTTACTGAAGATCGATAAAGAACTCAATATTTTCCCAGAAGCAGAAATTTATTGCATGTGGATGGAACCGAAAGCGCAACGACGGTTGGAGTTGGCCCTAGCGAGGAGGAGGAATGGGAATAAGAAACGGATGCAATTTGATCCATTTGTGCTAATGCGGAGAATCCCTCAGGAAAATAAGGGGAGAAGAGGATGGAGGTGTAAGAAGAGAATGGCAATTCAGATTGTAAGGCAAGAAAGAAAAAAAAAGATGAAAATAAGACAGTGATATATTACCCTGCCGATGACTTTGGCAGGGTTTTGTTTTTGACAAGTTTCTTTCTTTACAAGATGGCTATACCGGCCGTCTTGTTCTACTTTAGACAAATTCTTCTTTCTTTGTTTCTGTCAATTACGTTTTGACATGTAACTCAGTCATGACTTGTCGGATCTTAACCAAACTTGGTCAGAAGGACAAATGACCTCGCCTGAACATGTCATATGACTTTGATCTCAGTTTGACCTTTGACCTTGATACAGGGGTCAAAAACGTTATTTTCTTCAAAAGCCTACTCCTCCCAGAAATTTAATGCGGTGATGACAGCTCTTGGTCATGTGACTTTAGTAATGAAAAAAAGTCTTACACGGTTAGGCAATTAAAGGTCATTAAGGGTACACACCACTAATTCATGCGAGGAGAGTCACTTCCGGCCAAAGTTTATCACAGTAATAGTCCCTTATTTTTTCTTTGTATCTGATTTTTGGTGCTTCAAATGCTATTTTTGTCATCGAATTTGGTATTTGCAGATCGCCATAAGTCTATTATATATGTTTTCAACTTGAAATGTGCGTAATATTTGATTTCTGCATGTTTTATTAGCGCATGAAGACCGGGTGTCGATGCGTGGCTAAGAGGCGGAAATTACGTTGCAAAAGTGACATTATTCCAAAATCCTATAGATATTGAAAAAAAGTTACCGTGAAAGTGATTTTCATTTTTTGATATGTTGTAGAAATCCTTCTGCTGAAAAAAATGAGCCCCAAAAAATAGGGGGTCCCCATGCTCGTTTTCGAGTTACAGCTCCTGAAAAAACACATATTTTGTATATAAAGTCTATGGCGCGCGAATTAGTGGTGTTTACCCTTTAATGCTACTAGAGGTTCCATGTGTGCTTTGGGTGCGTTTAAATCATGTTATATCGCAGTATACGCACAAAACGAAACATTACTAGCACCACCAAGAATCTAAATGGCAATGTGAACCATCATTTGAGCGTCTTGCAGCGATTTTGGCCCATTTTATCTGCCTAAATTGATGTAATATGAAGCGCTGTATTGAGCATTTTTGAACAAGGTAACCTTAAGCTATTTTTCTTTTATTATGGCATAGTATGGGTTGTTTAGATTTTATTTATTAGGAAAATAGTGTATTATGCGTCTTAAGTCCGTCTATTAATCGTCTTTTTTGTGGATTATCCGTTTCTTGTTAATTGCTGTTTGGTGAGTTTGATATATTTTTGTTTGTGCATATACTAGGCCTTCAAAGTTATTGATAATTTGTTTTTCTCTTCGTTATTTTTTTATTTTTTGTACACATTAGGCTTATGTTACCTCCCAACATTGAGTTGGCTTACTTTGTTTTTCTTTAATCATTTAATTGTACTCTAAGTAACCTTCTGTATCAAACTTGATCCTTGATGTATTTTGTCACCTTGTCCGTTGGATCTACTTTATATTTATATTTCGAATATTTAGTAGTTATTTTTTTGTTAGTATTTGACTCTCGTTGCTGATGTCGCATACTAAATGTTCAGTATGTGACTCTTGTTGCTGATGTCACACTCTAAATATTCATGAAAATGACATACGGCCGGCTTCCACTTTTGAATTGGCCGTTTACGTTGAGTGTCCGACACTTGGCAGTGCTCGTCACTGAAGTTGAATTACCCTCAGAAAGACTAAACAACAAACAAAAACAGAATAAAGATTTCGTACTAGGCCGGGTGCTAGGTAACCTACCAAGTAACATATACTTCCTTTCTTTCTGTTGTTTAAACAGGTATGGCCAACTTCAGATCCAGATGATTCTGATTGGAAGAGAAGGGACGTGTGGCTATGAAATCCCGACAATCCAAGCAAACGATTGAAACTTAAGTTGTGGGGGGAGAGTTTGGAGATACTAACACCGGAGAACGAGGGGAAAATTTTTACCGTCACCAATGCAGCAGTTGATCAATAGAAAAAAAAAGGAACTCGATAACCATGACAGAAATAACAACAATTGAGGTAAGACAAGCAAATTTAAGATTACTACATTATACTACTTTACCATAACCACTTGATAGATTCTTTTATCAAAATGGCGTGACTTTTGTGATGTATATTTCACGAATATCAGTCTTTTTTATTAAATGTGAGAGAAAGTAAAAATTTAAAGTGACAGTTACAAATCTCTAAGCTGTAAAGGCGACAGCTAATTAGCCCTAACCCTGCCAAATACCAAACAATCCCATTCTGCAAAGTTAGGCAAATCGACTAAGTCTGAATACGTCATAGACCGGAGTCAGTAATGATCACAGAATCGCTGCCATGGCAGCTCCTGATCGGTGGCTTGCTATAGTGATAATGGGTTTGGGATGCGGGAGGTACCGGGTTCGAGCCCAGGTGGAAACCCGATATTTTTAACTTGTAAATTTCTGAGGAAAAGTGGTGTAGGGAGTTAGGGTTAAAAGAATCAAAAGTATTTATAAAAAAGAGTGCAGAGAATGTTGTGAAATTTGATATTGGTGGTGTATGATAAATATTGTTAAAATCAGATCCACGCTACAGTTTTTGTTGAACTATGACGACGTTGACCGATGAAAGGCTAGCATATGGACAATGAATGGGCACTAAAATAACGTGTAGAAAGGACTATGTAGTTTTAAGGTGTAATATTCGGATATTAGTAAATTTAAGGATTAGACCATTTTTCAGTACGTTCTAAGGACAGTTGCTTTCTTGTGTACAATATTTAGTTTGTAAGTAAAACTTGCAAAAAAAAAGGTTTATACTTGAAGAGTAATTAATGTCCAGTAAGATTTCGGCCGTCAAATGTAACGTATGGTACCCTTAAGTAGTTGTAATTATTGTTTAGTAGTCAAATTGTCCGAAAATGTCATGTTTTTCCTTGTTTCGGTCATTGAAACTATTGTGCAATGTTTTTGCATTTTGATTCTTTCGAAAATTGTTGAGTCGATTAGCTAATTTTGGATTTTGTGGAAAATAATTTTTTACCTATACCTAAGCCCAGACATGTTGACGGCGAAATATAACACACCTAGGTGGATTTGGTATGCACCCGGTAATTGATGTATTGTGTTGATGGTACAAGATAAGCGTTGTACTTTCGTAGTTGTGTGTATATGTGTATGTACATGCTTGCGGTTGGCCTTTGAACGCTTTGAGTGCATAGGTCATGTGGACGAATGAAAGTTCTTTGAAATTTGAGATTAGATTATGTTATGATGATTTCCTGTAGACTTGATTCAAGTCGTTGTGCTGATTTTGTCTGAGATCTAGAAAGCCTAATAAGCTCAATGTGAATTTCAACTTTCTAATTTCATCTAATTTAAATTTGGCTTTAGACATTTTCATAGACACTAATAGGCCCACAAAATAAAAATTCCAAAACAAAGGCATCAAATTACAAACCCAAGTATATACACATGAACACTAAAAACTGATAACAGCTACAAACCCATAAAATGCACTCATCAAAGTAAAAAAAATCTGACATAAGGCAAAAAAAAAACCCAAGTTTGTTTCCTGTAGGTGGTCAAAAAACCTAAATGCGAAATGCGTTTTTTTATTTTATTTTGTTTTCATTTTTTTGTATTGTTTCAAGGGGTGCTAGGGCAAATTTTGATTGAAAATCCGCATGGGTGATGATTTTTTCAGTAAGAAAACTGTCCAGTTTCAAGCTTTTGTTGAAAAGAAAACACTTCTTTAGTAAAAAAAGTCCTTGGAAGAAGAAAACACTATTCTCAATGACTTGAAGGCAGACTTGGAGGACACCAAGGCAAAATTACACCAAACTTCATCAGTATATCAAACCTTGAAAGGAAAGGTAGAAGATAACAGAAAAATAAGAACAAGCTTGGTGAAGAAAGTGTGGTACAGAGACAGAAGGATAAAGGAGCTGACTTTGTCATGCTACTCAGAAGATGATGTTGAGTTCTACCAAAACAGAGCAGAAGTTCTGGAAGTATGTGTAAGAGAGTTGGAAGAATGTATTTTCTCTATGCGAGGACAAATCCGTTACAACTTTTGAAGATGGACAATATACTACCACAGTGAGGGAACTCATAATGGAGTTACTGTCACTTAACGACAGCATGTCTGCTGTGAATAAAGTGATACGGTCAACCCTTAAGAAAATGGCCAACATTGAGGTAGGACGTTTGCCGTCTATGGGAACAACCTCAAAAATAGTGACTGAGGCCCGAGTGTTGGCTGACATAGAAATTGGATTGGACATGAGAGAATCACAACCTGAAGATGTTTTGGGCAATGTTGTACATGATGATGGGACCACCAAATATCACAAGATGTACCAGAACTTTCAAGTTACACTGCCCGATAAGTCCAGCAAGACAACTGGTTTAACCCAGATGGGTGCAGGTGATACAGAAGCAGTGGTAAATTCCTTTAAAAGTAGGATGAAAGAAATTGCTGCTGCTTTGGAAACAATATCCGAAACTGGAGAAGACAAGAAGGTATTATACAACGACATGATGACGTCTGTTAAAGGAACAATGACAGACCAAGGCCCCACAATGCCTCAGTCCAGTGAGAAGTTACGTGTCATAAGAGAGGAACTTTTGCCAACAGTTGTGGGCAACTGGGAGAATATCCCAGATGATGTGCAAGCAACAATGAAGAATTTTGGCAACTTCTATTGTAAGATGCAACCTCTTAAAAATTGTGCAGAAGAAGTTAACAAAGTTCTTAAATCGTATGAAGATATTGCTACCAGAGGAAAAATTTGCTCATACCATTATTACAAGTGAAGCAGGTGTCACCAGGTTAATCCGGACTGCGAGCAAAGCATTCCACCACAGAGGCTCCGACAAGTCGGGGGGTAGAGGATGACTTTACAGAGTTCATCACGCAAAGGTATGGTTAATCCAAAAACCGTCTGGTCAATTACATTGAGAATCGGGCCAACATATTATTCCAAGGGGCTGCTACAACACTCTACCATATTAAGCACATGACATCGTTCATTCACGCTCACCCAACACCAAATTTGCTGCTACTGGCTGTATGTGAAGATGCCGAAGAGCTTATTCATCTCGCAGAGCTGAAGGCGCTTGCGATGGTACACAAGGTTATTACAGAACATCTGTGGGGAGCTATAAGATCATGTACCAGCATCCTTGACCTGAATGCAACAAGATTTTTGTTTTGTTAAATTTGGATCTCTGAATCAAAAGTTAATGCACATGTTGTAAAGACCCGACAAATTTTGATGGTCCGATTTGTTAATATGTAAAGATTCACCATTGGTGAATCATTGAGTTCTTAAACTTCTTTGTCTTCAGTTTTTTTCTTTGTTTCTGTTAAAGATTGTATTCATGCCCATGAAAACAAAATAAACAACAACATGCTCAAACTCCATGATGACAAAACCGAGATATTTGTTGCTGTATACCAGCCCATCTTAAGTGTAATGTACTTCTTATTTCTTTTAATGTCTACAGGTGATAGGCCCAAGTCATTCTGTCCTTCAGACTGTGTCCACAAGTTGGGAATCATTTTTGGATCTCAAATATCTATGCCCAATCATTCATTGTGCTCTAGCTTTGCATGCAAGCTTGCAACAGTTCTAGAATACGCCGGGCCAGTTTTTAGATAATGACACTTGTCATCTTGTATGCGCCCTTGGCCAGGTTCAACTACAGCGATGGGTTCCTACTTAGGGCTAATGAAAACGATATCCAAGACTACGGCGTATCCAGAACTGGGCTGCGAAGCTTGTACAGTATGTAGATCACATATAAATGAGACCATCCTACACATACTTGCTTGAGCTTCATAGGTTGGCTGTGGATAAGAGAATAACTTTCAAGGTTCTAATGACTGTTTCTAAATGTTTGAATGACATCTCTCCATGTTATCTGTCTGCCAGTAAATTTCCCTTTAAGGCACTTCCAGAGCTAGCATGCGTTCGGCACCCAACTAGATGTGCCTAATACGATAAAGTTGCTTAAAAGTCTGCCAAACATAGGACTTTCTGTTATGTTGCTCCTCACATGTGGAATGCGTAACCTCGTAATATCAGGGAATGTAATGTGTCTCAATTCAAAAAGCCTTACAAACATTTGTTCTAATTTCTATTTGGTAATTCACCTGTATGCATTAATGCAAATACACAGCAAGGACAAATCTACTCAGAATGTAACTCACCAATTATAACCTCAATATCACCGTGCAACCGGATAGAATATTTCCAGGTTATAAATGCTTTAAATTAAAACAAATGGGCAGAAATGTGGAACATATGCATTTCAAACCATATTTTAAATGCATTAAGTATTTCTACTCTAATACAGTATCCCAAGATGTACATTATCAAATTCATCTCATTTTTTTTTCTTCCAGAGGAAACATCTCAATCGTCTTAGACAATGATGACGAATTGGAGATGAGTAATGAGCTGCTACTTCAGAAATTTGGTAGTTTCACAGATTTCATAAATAAAATGCCAATTAGAATCAAAATGACAACCAAGAACAAAATAATCAGTCAACTTGAGTTGATTGATAATAAAAAGTCACTACCAATCAAAAAAGACAACTGAACAGTCTATAAATGTTAAAAGAATTGTGTTCAAAACATTGTTTTTTTTCTTTTACAAAAATACATCGATGTAATTTCAAAGGAAACATCGGTCGTTTTAAACAATGGTGAACTACAGGGTGGTTCAAAAAACTCCAAACCCAAGTTCAAAGTCATTTTTTACTCAGCAATTGTAGCTCTATCAACTTCAGTTGGCAAAGGCATCATGTGGGATAGGTTTTAAACCATTCCTGCATTTTTATCAAGTTTTGATCATTGGTTTTTAAGATACAGTCCATTATTAAAATATTGCTTCAAAGTGGCTTGTCCACGATTGCTTCTATCTCCTTCTGACTTAAACCTTTCAATGGAGTACACAACATTGATGTGCAATCACTTTAAGTACTCTAACCTGCACGTGTTGCACTGCATGTTGTGTTACGGGCATTCCCTACATGAATTGAAGGCTTTTTCAATGCATTTTCCCAACTGCATTTTCCTAGCTGATCTTTTAATGTAATCTCGTCACTTTACAGCACCCAAGGACCTGAAATCCATCTGACAACGATTGAGGGACTAAGTCTAACCACTCTGTTGGAAAACATTTACCGACGAAGACAAAACAAACAAAAACAAACAAACAAACAATCAAAATTACGTGAGTTGGAGTTCCGAGGCCTCTTGTATTAACCAGTAATCTGAACTGCACCATTACGTTGCTGAAACTTGGCTTCACTATCTGAAGCTATGTTCATGTACATCATTCAACTCTAAATTGATGATCAATCACTTTCATCAGATAAACATGCGTAATTTAACCTGCAGTGCAACACGTGTGGAACCAAATACGGTGCATATCAAGGGGAACAGATTGAAGACAAAATCGAAGAAAAGCCTTCGTGGACAAGCCACTTTGGAGGACGGTTTACATAAAGAGCTGTATCTTAAGATCTGATGATGCAAATTGCATAAAACTTTTAGGGATGGTTTCAAAGGTATTAACAATAATTCCTGTTCAAATTCAAGTTGATTGAGGTACAATATACTGTCTAAAATGTGACCTTGAACTGGAGTTCTAAGTTTTTTGAACCACCCTGTATGTACAAATGAATGAGACGTGTATTCAAAACAGTTTTTTCTTTTACAAAATACATATTGATGTAGTTCCAGATGAAACATCAGTTGTTTTAAACAATGATGAACTATGTACAAATGAACAAGACTTGTGTTCCCCAAAAAAATTTCTTTTACAAAAAAACATTGATGTAGTTCCAGAGAAAACATCAGTCGTTTTGAACAATGATGAACTATAAATGTGTTAGCCAAAGCCGTAACTTATCTGATTTAACCCACATTTTGTGTAATATGCCACAGTAGCTACTTCACAAAGAATCATTATTAAGAACGAGCTTTTAATTATCATTTTACAGAGACACCAGAAAAGGTCCAAAGGACAACTTCCGAAAGTGTCAAGGATGTGAAAAGTGCTAATAGTAAGTTTTTAAACATTGATATCATTGTATTGTTTAAACTACATTGTAACTTACATCAGTTTACTAGTTTAAACTTTAAAATGTGTTAACCGTGTACTAATTAATAATTAGTTTGAAACGACTTGAAATATAAAAAAACAACATTGAAAACTTACACCAAGCCTCTGAATAACTCAGCACTCAATTCAAAATAGTCTACTTACTGTACTTTAAATAACCATGGTGAACTTGGAAAGCAGCTATTCGGCCCATACAGAAAGTCATAGAATATAACACATGTTTCAAAACTTAGTCAAAAATCTTATTCTCTTTGGGTCAAAACGGTCAACAATTTTAAGTCATTTGACATAGAAAACAAAAACATCGGCAGGGTCCGTGTCACTTCAGTGACACAGTCATGTCTAGTTAATATTATTATCTTAATATATTTTTGTTTGCTTGTTTACAGATGCAGAATTCAGGATGGAGAACAGATGGAGAAGCGAATGAGAGTGACGGTGCAAAAAAGAGAGAGTGGGTGAGAGAGAGAGAGAGGAGTTCGTATTGGGGGCTGGAAGAGAGGTTTTGGAGTGATAGAAGGGTAGGGGCAAGGAGAGGAGACAAGTGTGTCAATTGGGAGGGGAGCTAGTCTAAGAGGGTGAGGCGAAGGCTTAGGTGTGCAGAGAGGGAGAGGGGACATCGGTAGAGGAAGGGGAGGAGCGAGAAGATGTTTTAGCTGTGGTGGAGTGGGAGTAGGAAGAGAGGTGAAAGGAAGAATTCATGGGGAAAGTGCAGTAAGTGACACAGCAGATACTTGCAAGAAGAAACCGACTCTAAGATCAAAAATAGCAAAGGACAAGATCCATGTTGACAAGGTTTCAGCAAACCTGCTTAAGGTTGAGCTTTTCCAAAGCAAGAACAAAAGTACAGCAAATAGAAAATTCTACAAGCTATATTTCTGTGTCGAACAAAAAAGTGCCAAACTGGGCTAATAAGAACCAAGTTGCTGACATATTCATGTTGCATGAGAAGCAAAAAGAGGAAATGCCATTGCTGGTCACAGAGATGCGCAACTTTCTGAAATTCCATCTTGATGTCCTACAGACTTTGAAACCAGATGTGAGCATCTTGCAGGGGAAACTCAACAATTCTAGGGATACCAATCTTCCTCAAGAAGACAATGATAATGTGTTACTAGAAGAGGATCATTTCCATGAAGAGAGTGTCAATCTTTCTCAAGAAGACAACAATAATGTTCTTCCAGAAGAGGATAATTTACAGGAATAAAAACTAACCTCGCGGTATTCAGACGTGGACATAATAAAATCATAAGGGTCTACTTTATATCCAAGAAGAGAGTGTCAATCTTTCTCAAGAAGACAATGATACTGTGTTACTGGAAGAGCATCATATCCAAGAGGAGAGTGTCAATCTTTCTCAAGAAGACAACAGTAATGTACTTCCAGGAGACGATAATTTACAGGAATAAACACTATTCTTTCGGTATTCAGAAGTGGACATAATAAAATCATGAACTGCACAAAAGGGTCTGCTTGCCACGGTGTGTTGGAAAGTAATACATCAAGATCAAGATCAAGATCAATATGCATGGAATTGAGGCTATGGTACTAATTAATGTGGGCCTTCAGGAAAGTAACATCATCAGACGGGTTCAGAGATTTTTATTTTGAGGATGAGACTGATTTAGGGTGAAGAGCCTGAATCAGATGTTGAAAATGAATATCCTTGAACATGACTAGGGGCAATAGTATTGTCAAGAAACTGTCATACCTGCACCAAATAAGCATGGAGTAGGATGCATTAAATAGGTGGGGGTCATCACATTTCTTCTCTGCCCACACATTATCCCAAATAACTGAAGGAAACGACCAGTCTCCTAGAAAAGGAGTATGGTGGCAACCTCGCTACCAGAGCGAGAATGGCTGCCATAGAAGAAGGGTGCTGCTTGCTGCAGGAGCAATAAGTACACTCAGTAAAATAAAAATAAAACATGCCAGAAACCCTACAACACAACCCATTTCCTAATTTTTAATTGTATATATGTGATGCAGAGTTATTGCCACCAAATTATTCTAACGAGAGGAAGAGCGGGAGAGGATCAAGAGAGAAGAGGAGAGAAGGGATTTGGAGAGATTGAAAGAAGAGAGGGAGAGGATCAAGAAAGAAGGGAGTTGGAGAGATTGACAGAAGAAGAGAGGGAGAGGATCAAGAGAGAAGAGGAGAGAAGAGAGTTGGAAGGAGAGACAGGAAGAAGAACAGAGAGAATTAGAGGGACTGTGGGAAGAAGAGAAAGAGGGGAGAGGGAAGAGGGAGAGGGAGAGGGAGAGGGAGAGAGAGCTTGACCAGGATCAGGAAGCAGAGTGTGAATTTGTGGAAGAAGTAACTGGTGACAAAGTAAAAAAAAGAAGTGGACATCGACAAGGAAGGATATTGAGAGGGGGCTGAAGAGAAGATTGATGGAGGTGAACAGGGAGATCAGGGAAGAGAAGGAGGTGCTGAGGGAAGTAGAGGGAGAGTTGAGCGAGGAGAGGTTGGCAGAACTGATAAGTAGGGATGAGATGAGAGTCGCAGAGCGGGACTTGGAAGAGGGAATGGGGTCAGCATTCACAGATGAAGGGGAGAAAGATTGCAATTTGTTTCAGAATTAATATACATTTTTGTATGAAATATAAAAAACTTCACACCTAAAAATACAAAAAAATCTCTCCTGTGAGCTTTGCAAGAACATACCAAATTCCTGGATTGTCTAGCCTTTTTCTTTTTTCTCCTTGTGCTGTGATCGAGAGCTTCACTTTTCTCAATAACAATATCATGTAAATTCAAATAACTTATTCCTGTTCCTTTTTTCTTTTTCATTTCTTTCCAGATCTTTGAAAGGCCATCAATTGATCATTGAAAAATGGGTGTTCCTACAGAAGTGTGGCGTCAACGAATAGGGACGTTAACAATACCTACCTCCAGAAAAGGACCAAGATGAAGAGTCGTACATTCTCAACAACCTCTTTTCCTGCAATCGGCATTGGCACTTTCACATTCCTGACAATAATCATTGTAGCGCTTATTGGAATGGCCACACTTCATAATTTCTGCCAACAACTTGTTGCGGAGACATTGAAATGAATTCTGGCCCCGATATTCACACGGACGTTCTACAGAAACTGACTGCTGGAGACTTGAATCTAGAACCCCTGTCATTCACGTTGGAAAATAAACATTTTCAGCAACTTCTAGAACACAGAACAAAATGCTCAGCAACATGGCTCTAATTTACAAAATGGTTGAAAGTCCTTGTGCCTAACTTTCCTGATGATCCACCAGAAAATTGGTCTAAATGGATAACAATGTTCAGCACTGATTTTAAAAAGAAAAGGCAAGCAATTGGTAAAGGTGGAGCTGATGCAATGCGAGAGTGGGAAGAATTAGACTTTAAGGTCCCATCTGTACGAGGAAGCCGACCAAGGAAAGAAGAGAAGCCCTCATGCTTTGACATCAGAGAAGCCAGATTTGATAAAGAACAACTTGTACAGGAGAAACAAGAACTTTCTGAGTAAAATGAGGAACTGAAAAAAGAAAATGAGGAATTGAAATCGCAAGGATGTCGTGAAAGCTATCATTGAGGTGAATCGTCGAAAGTGAGAAGCGAGACCTGGAATGCGATCTTGCCAATGTTGAAACAAAACGTTACAAAGCATCTTCAGGACTCAAAACCGAAAAACATAAAGCTAAAAAAGAAGTTACAGCATCCAACAAATCTCTTGAAGAGGAACAGCAAGTGGATGATGTTTTACAGAAAGCTGTAAATGACTTGGAATTATTATGTGAAACTCAGTCAGAAAGAATTAAAGAACTCTTAGAATAAGAAATTTTATGCCAAATAAAAAACACGATGAGTGACAGAGTTGCAAGAGACTCTCTTTAATTCATTGTTGCAGACATTTTGTGACAAATGTCTTCCTTTGTTCAAAGAAGGATGGGAAACTTTAAACGAGGAAGCAAAGCAAAAACTTTTTCAAATGAATAACTTATATTGTGGTTTGCATCTGTTGGTATCAATGGCAGAAGTTATTTCCACTTCCTTTAAGGACTTTGACGGCAACGGGAAATTCATTCAAGCATGAAATTATGTTGTTCTTGCAACAACTTATATCATTAAGCATTTAGAGGAAAAAAATATCTTTATATCTCTTAACATTCACAATATGACCATTTTAATTTGTTTACTACTTTGTTTACCAATTTTGATCTGTAAACAAGAGGTATAAAAACAACTTATATTCGTTATAACGCCACATCGTCAAATAATGGGCCCAAATTTGGATCAATTAATTGTTGGAACATTGTCAACATCTACTATACTTCAAAATTTGTTAATTTATATGAATAAAAGGGTGTTTGATATACAAAATAAACAAATATGTATACCTCATGTTTACTTTTGTTTCCATGACAACTGTAAATTGTGTCCGCACGATAAATTGTGTCCCTCTGGTCGCAAAAAGCATTATAGTAATCTGCGAAAACGATATCTGAATATCTGATTTAATGTGCAGAATATGACGCTTTTAATTTGTTTACTACTTTGTTTACATCAAAAACCCTAATAAACAACCATTTTTCAGCTTCCATAAAACAAGGTTTCACCATTCAAAAATAAGACCTATAATTCGCCAATATATCAAGTGAAAAATTTGCGCAACATTTGAACCGATTTTAACAAACAAGGTGTCATTTTGTTCAGAATTTCTAGCTCTTTCAATTTATCCACAAATTAAGGCATTGCCTCCATTTTGAAATATTACACTATAGCCCCTACTACAGAAACATTAACCACATGGAAGAAAATGACTTTATCAAGAAAAATGTGTGTTGTGCGGCGGATGGCGCCAGTGTTAATTTTGGTGTCAGAAAGGGTTTTGTGACCCAATATCGCAACGACCTTGAAGATTGGCTGGTGGGAGTCCCGGGGGGGGGGGGGGGTACTGATTAGTACAAAAGTGATTACGGGGATGTGCCGCAAACTTGTGTAGCAAAATCAGGCTCTCCGGTATGCCAAAGGGTCTTTTTTCTTTGCAAATTGTGTTATTTTGAAGGGTCAGTTTTTCTAAATTTCAAACAAAAATCAGGAAATTCATACCAAATTTTTCGTAGAAAATTTCAATTTTGGTACATAAATTTGACTCAAAATTTGGGAATTTGGTATATGGATGTGTCCCTTTTTCTTGAAAATTGGTATAATATACATGGGTGGTACTTCAAATTTTCCAGCGGCACATCCCTACCAAAACCAAACTTGAGTATACCCCCCCCCAGGTGGGAGTGCATTATTTGCTTATCCTTTGGAATTGGCGACTCATGATGCCCTTGATACAGATTTCAATCAGAGTACTTACTGATAAATCAAACTTTTACAGAGCAAAATTTACAAGAACCAATAGTTTTCGCAAAGTTGAACCAAAGTTGGTTCTCGCCATCTAAAATGAAATTCTAAGCCTGCTAAATGAAGAGGTGAAAATCCAAATTATATTTTTGCATGGAGGATTTGCTTTGCATTTATTTTAGATTTGCAACTTTATACACAGAGAGAATACGAAAAAAACAAACCAGTTAACACATGATTTCAGCAAGAAGTGTGCGTTTGCACCTTTGTGTTACGGATGCAACAATCTGCATTATCACAAAGTTCATCACAGAGACATGACTGATAGGACTCAATATCCAGAGAACTTTAGACATTACAAGCAACGAATCCATGTCTGTTTCAGGTGTAGAAATGAAGGCCAAGGAATGGATTTCATACATGAAGGTCAACACAAAGAGGCCATGCCCCGGAGGACATGTCCGCAGAGATGGAACATTTGGAAAACACAAGCCTGTGTGTTCCAACTGGTTGGTAACAGTTCCATCCAAAAATAAACAGAAAAACAAGAGCACACATTGAAAAACATGCTTGAAGGCTTCTTTGAGCCAAAGGACATTTTAAGGTAGTTCTAACGGCTACGGTATCCTGCACAGAATTTGTTCAAAATTTCACAGAACTTGCAGAATGATGAAAGAAACTTGTATTCCAAATTTTGATTTTTTTTCCCCTGTCAAAGTGTTTTTGAGTTACCCTATTTTTTATTTTTCAATTTCCCATAGACTTTGTACATGGCAAATTTGGCCACAATAAAAATTACGTACAAAATTTTTCAAATTTCTGAAAAAAATATTATTTA
>JXSR01S069224.1:94648-109522 GCA_000969725.1 Ophiothrix spiculata
CCACCCCTTTTGAGACTTATTTTGTATCAGATTTTGTCTAGATCTGGAGCAGACACGTCTAGTCTGGGACTTACAACATCTTTCTCACTTTATTTTTCATTGGATTTGTCAAAATGAATATTTCTACAATTTATACCAACTATCCAGATGAACCTTTTCAAAGACGTCTGGGACCTCTGTCTTGGGTCTTTGCTACTTGAAAATCTGCTTGATATGGCATACTAGGGTATAACATAGATTCTCAAATGAGGAATCTATGGCATAAAGCACATTTTCAAAGCAAAGGACTGAAGCTCTTCAACTCCTGTGTTTCTACACGATCTATGGTTTCTACTACAATATTAATGGTTGTCAATCTATTCCTGGAATGCTAATTTGAACAAATAATTTGTCCAGACGAAATCGATTTTTGTTTAATGTTCAGGTCTGCGCGCCCATCTCTTTGTATTTTGGATGAACATGATGAAGAGGCCTTGCAGGACAAAAGCTGAAGGTCGCAATGTTTACGTTAGAGACGTGGTACAAGGCCACACGTGGCGTTAAAGGATGTGCATGTGCATAAATTTGTGTATGCGGTTTATTATTGTTCCCGCCAGGGATTTAATATTTCGGGAAGTGTCACTCTCTCGTTGAAAAGTGAGCTCCACCGTGTGCGGATAAAATTTCTCTTACCGGGCGCTGCCATAGGAAAATAACCTGTTTACAGGTTAGGCATTCATTTGAAAGTGATTCATGAGCTATCGCGAAATCATGATCATGATATTTTTGGTAAAAATTAACGCTCAATGTTACGTTTTCGTGGCCTTGGCCCTGTGACCTGATCGTGGAAAGTCTCATTTTTGTCCGTTGGCTTAGCAATAGGAGTGACTCAGTTCTTTCCCGCTATCTAAAAAACAGCGTGGCGTTGATGGCAAGAAGCTAGAAACAAGCTCGCCATTTGCTCCAGTCGTAGATTTCGAGATCTGTAACCTGATTTGTTATCTAAATCAACGTAATCTTAGCAATTTGTCTTGGTAATTTAAACTTGAAGCTGTTGATCCTAGTTTACTTGGGACGCGGTTGGGCCGGGCCCGAGACTGTTGAATTAATTCACAGCGGTTGCATTCGCCACCATTTTATCGTTGTTTTTAACTGTAAGCTTAACCGCATATAAATGCCGAGACCATCGAAAAAGAGCCGAAGTGCAAAGCAGAAGCTGAATAGACGAAGAAAAGAAAATTATTTGAAAAGTATGCCAATGGAGCTAAAGGATGTAATGACGTCTGATAATTATGATATTGCCAAATTACTTTGTGTTTTGATAGAAGAAGCAGGCAAAGACAAAGAGGTAATCTTCCATTGGAATTACATCATGCAAAAATGAATAACCTGGTGGTACAATGTCTACAGTCAATACTTTGTATACATGTACATATATTGTGTGTTCGAATTATGTTTTTGAAATTTGTAACAACTGGATTTGTTTGTTCATTTGTTGATAACAGTCTTAGATATTGTTAAATTATTAAGATCCCACCGCTGCCACTGAAAGGCCATTTTAATGTGCATGGTTATACTCTCGTGAAGAAAACCTTTTCACTTTTACGCGTCTTGTGCGCCGAGGTTAAAGTTCATACGCAACTCACGCGTGATTTGACAGACTGTTGCTGCGTGACTTGATTATTGATTTGATTGGTTTGTTGTTCACACACGGTGCGATTTAGTCCTGCCCAGAATGAAAAGGTTTGTTTCAGATGACTAGTATATACTGAATGGCAGTGAAGAAAACCTTTTCACTTTTATTATCAAAATCCCACAGCTGCCACTGCAATATAGTGCATGGTCATTTTAATGTGCATGGTCAGTATTACATTGAAGACAATTCGTTCCTACACATCTCTCATTGAAAACACTATTGAAACATGTTTCACACAAGTTCACTGAGTCGTGAAAATTCCTCCGAAAATCTCATGATATATGAGAACAAATGCAACAAGGTCTCAGAATCGTGGATGAAACATGTTTAAGAAATGAATTATCATTAACCTGATATTCAATCCTCACAAGTGAAAAAAATGAGATATTTCTGAGGTATTAAAGCATCAGAGCAAGGAAGTTAGACACAGAGACACTGTGAAAATGTTTGTTTACATGCCAGTCATCTTGGTAATTTGCATTTAATATCCTGAGTCCTCCCAGCATGCAAAGAGGCAATTCAAAAATTCCCACCAAAAATGACATGTGACTTTAATTTCATTTATAAAAATGTCAAGATTGTCATTGCTAATGGCCAATGATCATAGCTCAGCTAGCTCAGGTAAATATAGTTATTGATTGCTTTTACACATATTATAATTGGCCACTCTAAGCTGTCAGTTTGGTAAACACTGGAGTAACAGAGATGTATTAGACAGGTTATATTGGGCTGGAGTATGAGTTTGACATTAGGAAAACTCATACAAAATGTAGAACTACATGTAGGAGTAGGTCAGTATACTGAACTGAGAAAACCTTTTTACTTTTACGCGTAGTCGAGGTATAAAGTTCACATAACTCGCATGATACTCTTGAGCTTTTGAACTCTTGATTTGACAGTTCTTTTACTGCGTGACTTGCAATTTGATGATTGAATTTTGATATTCACGCAGAGTGAATTGGTCCCGCCCCGAAAGAAAAGGTTTTTTTTTTATTCAGATTAAAATTTACCACATTTTCTGTGCTTGTACCAAATTTATTGCCAATGTCATTTAAACACTGTTCATTTCAAATCTCTGGAGCATTGGGAGTATATTGTCTACAGCAAAGAAGAAAAAAATAATGTGTACAATTTGAAAAAAGTAGCTCTAAGGTAAAAAAAGGGTCAGAGTGGAAACGTCCTTACCCCTATGAAAACCATGTTCACAATATAAAAGTTGTTACACTAAGGACTTAAAAAGTGAAATGTAAATTGTGGTATCGTTTTCTTTCTAGTTAAAATGTCGGCTAGAGCGTATGAAAAGAAGAACTGTACTTGCAGGGAAAGATGATCAACCAAATATTCCAACCAATCACATTGTCACAAACCAAAGAAAGGACACATTTTTTAAAAGGTGAGCAATATGTATATTCTTATTTTTTTACTAAATAAATGTAAGAATTTTTACTGATGTTGCATGATGGGATAATTCATGGGTTAAGGGGGGGGGGGGGGGGGGGGGGGGGGGGGGGAGCAAGTTGCCCCTTTAAGTTGGATGTTTTGTGCTGTATTGGCATCTTACCTGAATTCATGGGTTGAAAATTTGCCCAAAATTGGTTTCATAGACTTACAGTGAGGATTTACTAATTTCATCAATTGGTCAAAAAAAAAAATCACATACACATAATTTATGAATTTCATCAGTTTCAAAAAAACCATCAAATGGGATTCTGTTTCGGCAAGTGTGCCTTTTTCCCTCTAGGGCGCCAGTTTCACGTTTGCTCCTGCACCAGATACTCTTACTAGATGCAGTACTGAAAGCGACAAAAGATGAATGGTAAACCTACATTAAATTGTCATATTCAGATGATTTAAGCATTTTTGCCATGATAGCAGTATCGAACATCACAGAAAGAGCTAAGTACACATAGTTGATCCTGTAATATTTGTCTATCTTTTTTGCAACTAGGAAAAGGCCCACAGTATTTGATCTACCCCAAGCAACTCGCAAACAGTTGGCAGCCAAAAATCAGAAGCAGCAACAGCAAAATGAAGAATCTGTTCCATCACCGGCATCAAAAAACACACCTGCCAAAGGAACTGGCTCCAAACGAGAGCAACATAGTCGATGGGTGAAAAGAGATCAGCCCAGCAGGTCTTCACAAAGAGGCTCAAAATCAAAAGGAGCTGAAGAAACGAACATTGATGGTGGAGAGGAGACTCGGGAGAGAGTACATGTATCTGTTGAAGAGACAATAGATGAGGGCAGTTATGAGAGAACTCCTTTTTTGTACCCATGCCTGAGTGATTTGAGAGTGCATCTGCATGATCCTGATCTTCCGGATGATGAAGGGGCCCAAGCAGTACTCAGCAATGTTGAGCTTTCGGGTAAATAGTGAAATTCATGTTACATTGTGCGTATAGTACGTATCAAAAAAGCTCTTGTTTTATTTCAGTGAGTAGAAGATACACAAAAAAGAATGTGAAATCTTCTTTTCAAGAGTCATAACATAAAACAAATAATCGTGCCACTTCTGGATACAATAATACTACCAAATGGGTGATTCTATTCAGGGGGGGTAGGACATGACGTCAGCAGATTTTGAAACTCCCATTCAAAAAACTTGAATTTTAACTAACGCTCAAAAATTTCATTTTATGCCCTTACTTAGTGTATAAATATGTGCAGATTTCAAAACCGTTGGGGTTGGGACTTCAACCCCAGAAAACTAAAAAGATATTGTGATTATTATAAAGAACTACTTTTCTTTTCATTTACGCATTGAAATATACGGGCGATAACACGGATGACTACGCATCAAATCTGAGTAAACAGTCCGGTAAACAGGCAATTAAAGAGATCGTCCTACCACCACTGATTCTATTGTTGCGGACGTGACACTTTTTGAGCTCTGAGAGGCTGCCATTCAGCCTTGCAACTAAAAAGCTTGATCTAAACATTTCAAGAGTCTTCTGATTGTGTGAACTATACATACCAGGACACATTGATTGAACATATTTTAAATGCACCCTTCTGCAGCGTAAAAAGGTGTGACACTTCACCTAAATTAATTAGGCTGTTTAAAGGTCAAGATCCCTGATCAGATATGCCTTTATTCCCTGCAGAGTGCATGTTTAGAGCATTTTCGGTGAAGAATTGCCCCATTTGTCAATTTTTGTCTTTGTTTTATGAAAAGTAAGGGGCTAATAGCACTTACATTGTACATTGTAACCCTAATATTTCAAGCTTTGTTTTGGATATATTGCGACACTCATGTCAAAGACTATGCAACACTCATGTCAAAGACTGACATTTTTGCACTTATCAATACTTATTTTATTTCTCCCTAGTTCCATCTTGGAGACAAAGGACCATTAGCGCTAGTTCTGTTGAAAACACAGGGGTAAGTGAACTCCCTATTGTAATGAAGAGAACTGGTATATCATGTGACCATAATTCATGAATGCATTTAAAAATTTACCTGGAACATGATGAACAAAATCGCAGCATGTAAGTTGTGCAACATCTGCTGTTGAACAATAATCAAAATTCAACAACAAGTTCATTGATTGAGTTCTATTTCGTAAGCAAATTTAATGCAAATCAATACTCAAATTCATGTACAACATAATATTAAGACTTTGACTTTTCCTATGTCAAAACAAAGCAAATCACCACCCAATGAAAACTATCAACAACCATACGTACCAAATGTATTTCAAGCAGACTACAAAACAACATAAAGTCTATCTTTGGAATAAGCTCCTTGTTTCATGTTTTTTCCCCAAATACTGCATGTTATCAAGTTGTACTCTGTGCTGTACACAACTGACTACATTTAATGCAGGCCTGATTTCATGCCTATCTGTGTGATTTGTTGATACAGCATTCACCAAATCAAGTTATTGCTACCTAGGAAATTTACCAGTCATAATCGTCATGCGTAAACCTTTTCAGATGATTTGATTATTTTATCAATGCGTATACACCCACTGTGCTATGTTATTTGAATATTCTGGATTCAATTTTCATAATCAGGGAGCTTATTTTGAAGATAGATTTTAGAGTTAATTTAATCCACTCTGCATTGCCTAAATTCTTGTTCTCCGATAGTTTATGCTCGGGGTGAATAAATATTTCATACACAGGCAGGTTAGCTAAAACGGTAGGGTGATCTCTTGCGGTGCCGAAAGTCCCAAGGTCAAACTCCGCTGGTGCCAAATGTTGAGTGGGCTTGTAATTCCCGTGGACAAGGAACTAATTGCTAATTGTCTTGTGGAAACCCGTACGAAAATCGGGGAGCTGATCCGGCCAGCGATGGTGCTTATGTAGGCATTAAGGTTCAGCGCTCCCAGAGGTTGACGCAGAATCTGAAATGATGCTTGGTGTGGAATGGAGCTTACTTGGGCCACAGTGGTCAGCGAACACCTATGAAGTGTGCAGAGGTCACGTTGAGTTACAAATCTATGTGGCATAGTGCACTATGAATCCCCAGAATTTATTTATTTTATAAATGTATACTTGAATACTACTACTAATTGTAATTTAAAATTTTCTTTTTTTAACGAAATTAAGTAGAACTTAGAAGACTTTAAAAATATTTTTTTTACATTCTAGGAAGAGCTCACAGACGAAGCATTTGACAAACGGCACAGTAAGCTAGAGGTGGATGAGAGAAAACGAAAAAGATGGGACTTCCAAAGAATACGTGAATTACGCGAGCACGAGAGGCTAGAGAGGAATCTTCGGCGGAAAGAGCTTGGTGTGTGGGAGGAAACATTGTTAACATTTTGTCCAGACTCAGCTGATGGTAAATATCACTTAAAAACGATTATAGTACAAGCTTTCAATTTTGTAAATCAAATATTTTCAATGACAGAGAACTTAGTTTGGCATGTTGTGTTGAACCAATTTGTTAAATAGGCAACATAATGAAATAATGGATATTGATTGGTTGGGGCGTAAGTTATGGTTCAATGGTGTGACTTTCGATGTAAGATTTAGGTTTTCGTAAACAAAAATTTGCTTACATTTAGTACAATGATTTTGCATCCAAAGTTATTTTGACATTTACATTTTTTATAGTACCGTATTGGATGGTCATTATTACTTTTGTAAATACTACAGAGCATTGATATATTATAACTTAGTTCACAAGGTAAAACATGCAAGTGCATTTTTCTTTTCTTTCCCTCGCGGGATGGATGACTTGGAAAGAAAACCCAAGCGTTTAAACCTGGGACCTCTAATTTATTAAGCGAATGCTATCAAGGCTAGATTGAAATCAACTTGTCTCTTCACTTGGCCCCTGTGAGGAAAAGAAAAAAGATTTGCACTAGAGATTGCCTAATTCAGGGTTAGTACAGGTCCTTGAATTTTATTTTGGAATTTTCAGGCCTTGAATTAATTCCTTGAAAAACTGACTTTATCAAAGAAAGTCCTGGAATTTTTGAATGTCAGAAATGTTAAAAATTAATATGTCAAAAAAAATTTACCATGCAATTATTTTTATCCAAATATGAGCGAAAACAAATTTATTTTATTTGTTCAACACATATTTCGTCGGCCGCTGCTGATAAGGGGAAAAGTCCTTGAATTCTTCTTGGAAAAGTCCTTGAATTTTGTAAGTGAAAAAGTGTGTTAACCCTTAAATTATTGGCCCTGAAGTTGCCTAAATTAGCGCCAAGATTCATTAATTCTTTTAAGTCACATTCGCTAATTGGGCCAACATTTTGGGAATCTGAGAGCGTTGTTTGCCAAGAAATTTCATCCTACATTTGAGCAGCTTAATATGAATTTCATAGAAGATTTTTACTAAGTCACTAGTGATCATATTTTTTCTTTCAGCTCACAAGTTACAAGTAGAAGATACAGTACCTGTGGTAGCTTTTGGTGCTCTTGTTCCAACGAGTGACAAAGAGTAAGTTCCAAGTATCCAGTGTAAGGAATTAAAAAAATCCCAAGAAATCGAGTGTCCACACATACTTCCAGTTGGCATTTGTAACCACTTGAACATTGTGTACAGCGTAAGGCCCAGAAACATGACAGATAAAATGGCAGAGTGGCTGACAAATTGTAGCTTAACTCAGGTGATGGGAAAAGAGTTCTGCTATTTTGGCAAGATTCTTGCATGAACCAAGTGTGTTCAAAGGAGATTACATTCCGTCATGTGAGTGCAAGAAAGTCATATAGATGGCTGCATATATTTTTAACACATAGTCAATAGAATGTGAACAATCCCTCGCACTTTACCTATCTTATGTCAGTGGCTCTTGAAATGGTTCTTCAGGTGACGGTTCTTCAGGTGACACCGTCCCCTGAAGAACCATTTCAAGAGCCACCGACCCAAGACCAGGGAACGAATTCGCCGGTATCGCATCGCGAAATGCGATGCAATATTAACTAATTGCAACACACCTCGTCATATGCATCGCAAGACGTGCGATGCATTTTTTCTGGTCAAACTTTCAACATCGTAATAATTTCATTTTCAAATGTTTCTGGATCAAAATTGAGTGACAATTTAGTTTTTCTGATCAAACTTTCTATCGTAAGAATTTCATTTTCAAATGTTTCAAGATCAAAATTGAGTGACAAGTTACCTAGGCAGCAGCTCAACAAAGAGATTAATCTTTTATAAATATCAGCCCTTCAATGCCACGTTTTCAGTTAGTAGTACTGCCTTGTGCAGAAAATAATTTTGGTTGTTTACAAGATTGTGCTTTATGCATAGCATTAAAATAGCTTCCGTTCTGGTGACTTAGAAGTAGAATTTCCATGCCAAAATAATCCGATTTTGAGGACATTTGTTGGTATAAACAATTATTTCCGCAACACTTATGATACAAATATTTACTATGGTTACTTATTTGGAAATCTAAAAGCCATTTTAGCAAATTATCATGAAATCGTCAGGTAGTGAGAGGATCAAAATTCTGCAACCATGTTTCCATGCTGCATACACAATGCTAGTATCAATATTTTACTTTGGTATCAACATTTCTAAACCTTTTTATTTTGATATACTTGATCACAAAGGTTAATTAATCTTTACACACCATTTATGGAACGGGACAGGTTTTAATTTTTCCTTTGTAGGCCTACTTCATTTATTTTCTGGAGGTGATTGTACCCACTCCCCCCTCGCCAAAAAAAAAAAGAAAGAAAGGAAATAGCACTGAGAATGCAAAAAATTCCTGAAATACTATAATGCTTCATATACCGTCCGGAGCATATCACGGAAACCGCTTGCCCTACGTTAATTTTATTTTGTGTATAAATTACACACATCTTGCATGTGCAGCAAGGTAGTTTAGCTATCAAAAGAATTGCTATACAAAACATTTTGCATAGCAAAAAAACGCTATGCAAAAGAATTTTGAATAGCAAAAAAATGCTATACAAAACACATTTTGTATAGCAAAAAACTGCTATACAAAGTTTTGGACTTGCTATGCAAAGCAAATTTTGTATCGCGGTTGTTGCTATGCAAAAAAAATCATCGAATTCGCACCCTGCCTAAGACTGGAGATTATCAAGCGTGCAGTCAAAATTATTGACAAATGGCAGCTATTGTAGATGACTTTCTTGCACTCACATGACGATTTGTGTATGCAGTCACTCTGTATGTAGTGTGTGTGGTAAGTTGGTTAAGTTTTACTGTGCAACTTTTGAAACGTAATGCCAAAGGTAATGAAACATGGTGATATGAAAGTCTTGGGATAAACTTGCAAGACCAAATTTTTGGGTTGTGTTCAAGGCCATTCAAGCTTAAAAGGACGTTGAAATCAAATTTCCGAAAATGTTCAAAAAGTTCATCTGACATTTTTAAAGTCACTGCATTAACTGTTCTACATTTACTCCACATGGACAAAATTAGGACCATGAACAGCCCTTGATCTAGGGAGTAACCTGTTTGGGTCAGGTCAAGGTGAAAAGGTCATTTGAGATTGAATCCAAAAATGTGAGAAACATAATTGACCTGATGCAAGTTTATTTGAAGCCTACTGCAATAATTCAATTTCATATCAAAACATAAGAATGTTTAAAAATTGAGCTGAGGTCATTGTAAAAATGTTCAAGGTCAAGTGCGTATGTGCAGGCATTGTTTTTTGATTGACGGCCTCTATAATTAAACTGTAGTTTGCCAACAGCCTTGTTTTATTCAATGCACTTCAGAGGTTAATTAATTGATTGCACACTAATTTACTCTCTTTGCTTTTCTTTTTACAGAGATTTTGATGTTCCATGGTTTGATGCTCAAACACGAGAGAGTGCCGACACAAGACGAGAGACGAGAAGCAGAGCTTGTAAAAAATAGTACCAAGTTTTAGCCCCACATTCCACTTAGAATTGTAGTTGTAGCTGCTGTAGATCCTCTGTAATTGTTTTGTTTAAAAGTTTCGCATAATTAAGGATGTTGCCAAACTATTTTGTTGAGCAGAGCTACTAGTATTCGTAAGCTTGTAAGGAATGAAGCCGTATTTCATCTAATCTGTGGCCAATTTCACTCACAATTCTTAGTCACTAAGTATGATTTGTACTACCTAATAAGGAATTTTGGCTATCCATTATGAGACAATAAATGACAGTGCATTCAGTGTCAAACCTAGTGAAGCTACACGTTGAAAATTGTGGTGAGATGTAGATAAATGCACATATCGAACGTGCAAGCTTTACTGGATTTGGAATATTTCATGTTTGAATAGGGGTGTATGATTTTCCAAACATGATGTTAATTTTTTTTTCAATAAATTTCCAACATTCTTGGTTTACAAATCACTCAAATTTGTGACTAAGAATGAGAATAAAAGATTCGATTTATTGTTTTGCCTCTCATCTATCGTCTCATAATGGATGGGCGTGCATTATTTTTTCGCGGGGCTCACATTACTCAAAATAATGTACACAAAATCCATTATGAGAAAACATTAACACGAAAAGTTTCAGTCATTTGTAATACTACGAAAGGTCAAGAAATGGTTGTAAAGCTAGCTTCAGAGTTGCCTGTCGTGTGGCCCTATGAAGGTCACATCTGTAAAATTTTGCTTGCCACACGACAAGCCGATATATCGATTACCCTGTCGTGATGGTCGCAACGGCACAATATTTTGAATTGGAATAAATTCAACTTTTGCGACAGACCATTGCGGCAGTATGCGAATGTGTCGTGCTACATTACGACAACTCAAAATTGCAAATGCTTGGTCGTCTGTCGCATCTACTCTGAAACTACGTTTAGTTACCAATGTGAGTAAGGGACGCACCATTAGATTTCCAGGGGGAGCAGGAACAAATTTCCCCTCCACAGGCAGAAGAAAAAAAAATCCCCCATAACATGGAATAGGCAGAAAAACAGTGAATTCCAGGGGGGAAAAATAACTACGGAATGGGGCGCAAAAAAAAAAATCTACCCCGAACCCAAGTTCTGCTCCCCCTGGAAATCTAATGGTGTGCCCGTAAGTCTTCTGATGTTGCATTTTAAATGTTGTGAAATTGGCCACAGGATTTACCTGTATTGTGGATGTGTACAACTTGTGTGTGTGTTCGTTTTGCATTCTTTTCAAGATAAGAAATGAGTGGTGCTCTGATGACATATTTTAATTCTCTACAATCTCAGCTTTCGAATGATATAT
The DNA here is from genome assembly GCA_000969725.1 of Ophiothrix spiculata. NCBI lineage: Eukaryota > Metazoa > Echinodermata > Ophiuroidea > Amphilepidida > Ophiotrichidae > Ophiothrix > Ophiothrix spiculata. The sequence goes on from JXSR01S069224.1 coordinate 105,939, forward strand.
GTCATACTTTCTTTGTACAATCTTAATTTAAAGATCGAAATACAAGGCAGTCCACTAAAAATCTGGTAGTAAAAAATTGATGGAAATCGATTTTATAGTTACTGATTGCCATAGTGTATGATAGCAAACGCGATCAATAACCCTTGCATAAGTGCACTTTCCGGCATAATTGACCTTCAAAACGCAAGACATATACATTCATGTATTAATGCGTTTTATGTCAAAAAACAAAATTTGATATTTTCACCATATTTTTACTTTAACAGCCATTTATTCAAAATCTTCAATCTCGACTTTCCGCTCATTTTGCCAGAGCACCACTCTAATTGTAACATTCAAACAAACATGATTATTAACACATATCACACACATTTGCCTGCTGGTTAGGCATTTTTTGTTATTTTGAATATAGACACTTTGGAAAAGTGATCATTAAGGGTTTTCAGTTAGAGATTTAGGCTAAAAAATTCCCTGCCATAAACCAATTTTGTCCCAGTGCAAAAGGATCTTAGTTCCCAAGGTACAAGATATTCGCCCACCTTCACCGGACCAGATGCATTTTACCACCCTATAGACCAAACAAAAATTTATTGGACAATGTAAGCAAAAACCCCAAGGTGCAAGACACCAGTGTTTGTAAATGCAACCCCACCCTGTATTTTCTTTGTCCAATAAATTTTTGATTGGTCTATAAAAAAAAAAGGCACATAGCTGAGTATAGTGCATAGATAGAGATGGGAGATACCAGAGTAGACACATTTTTTTTCCCGACATTGTGGTTCAATTGAGGTATTCTCATTTTGTTGGATCTTATGGTAATGTGTAAAGAGTGAAAACACAATCATGCCTTATATTGGGTCTAGTTTTATGAGCCATCTGCATAAAGTTGCATAAAGTAGTTTTTGCATGATTTGTCATCATGCAATCATATTTTTTTGCAAAAATTGATTTGTCGGAACCCGAGTGGACCAGAATACCCCCATTTGAGCCCCCATGGCTGGTTTCAGACTTGCCTGTTGTGTTGTCGTTCGACCAGCATGACATAAAAAATTAAATGTGTGCAAACTCGACCTTGTAGCACCTCAAAAATGTTACTTAGCGTACGACAAGCCAATATATCGATTACCCTTTTGTGATGGTCGCAATGACACAATATTTTGAGTTGGAATAAATACAACTTTTCTTGCGACAGACCATTGCAGCAATATGCAGAGCTACATTACAACAACTCAAAATTGTAAATGTTTGGTCGTCTGCCGCAACGTTGAGTGCCGTAATGACAGCTACTCTGAAACCATCTTAATACTTAGTGGTGTATGCAGTTTGGTATTGCCTCTAAAAATTTGTGGGGAAAGTGTTTCACATATCAGGTAGAAGTCGCTGTTTCATTTACTAACCTGTAGAGATAAAGTATTGAAGGTTATCTTCTTCTGGACTCTATTGAAATCTGAAACATAACCTTATGATTGCAATGCGCCATTATCAAACTGTTTTTGAATGTATATGTGGCCCAATTGTTTCAAAAGGTCTTGGAAGATATTCAAAATGAGTGAAATGACACCATTATTGTTAGCTCTGTTTTCTAAAACTGTATCTAGTCTCAAATTTTGCACTTATATCATGACAAACTTCAATATGTTATAGTTTTTCTTACATAAATAATTGTAATTATGACTGTTTACAAAGAATAACTTGCTATGACAGAAATATTTCTTCATGTGAGTGCAAGAAAGTCATATCTGCAATAGCTGCCATTTTTCATTAATTTGGATTGCACTCTGTGTAAACTCCAGTCTTTGAGTCAGTGGCTCTTGAAATGGTTCTTCAGGTACCATCACCTGAAGAACCACTTTAAGAGCCACTGACATAAGATGAAATTTTGAGGGATTTTTCACATTCTAGTGATTAGGTGTTAAATAAATATGGCAGCCATTGCCGATATGACTTTCTTGCACTCACATGACAAAATTTTGTCAGTCACATTGCATGCAGATCTATTTGGAAATGTGGACTTCTTTGTCACTAGTAGTTACTCAGGCCTTGACTTTGAAAAATCTGTGTACTGCAAATCACTCATCAGCAAGGTTAAGTGAGCAGAGTGTGTTTCATCACTTGCTGCGAGGAAAAACCAATGACACATGGGAGTGCAAAGACTTGCAAATGTAGACGAATTCCAAATCACATTCCATATGTTTGTGAGATGAGCTTTAAGGCAAGTTCACCTCTCTGAAATGTCAAGGCCTGGTTTCTTGAATTATTTCTATGGACAGAAGACAGGGTGTTCATATTAATGTAAAAAATGTCATTTTGCTTGCATTTTGGTTCAAAATATATAGATCTGTATGCATTGAGACCGATGAATTATTGTTTGTGATGTTGATATTTCTATCGTTAAAAAAACAATCAAGATATTATCCTAAATTAGGAGAAACTATAGTGTTTTTAACTTGACCATACATGTACATGAAGCAGTGGATTTTGTGGAGAACTGCTAAATTCCATATGAAGGTCATTTGGATTCTCCCAGTTGGAATTTTTGAGTCTTTGATTTTCCTCTATTCAGATTTTGGCATTTGAAGTTTTGATTAATTCATTTTGCTGCTCAATTTCACCATTTACACAAAATAGGCATTGAGTTTTAAGGTGAGATGTAGTTTTTTTGAACCAAAGTGATTTATAGCTCTCCTTAATTAACCATAACATGCACTATAACAGCTGGTGGCATAACTGAAAGCTCTCGGATTTATGGTAGTCATATCGATATAGAGGGAGATGGTGTCATCAGAAATGTAGCTAAGATTAGGAGTAAGCTGGCCCTGGGAATCTGGCCCTTTGAGTCTTGCCTATATGTAAATCAACTTTGAGTGCAGAAATTTGGTTGCATGTATAAAATTGTCAAAAATGTTAATGCCCTGCTTTGATACCCTTGACTAGAATTAAAAATGGGGCAGTGGACTAGTAAAGTTTAAATCCATAGTTAACAAATTGTTCAATCTCAAAACAAAGAAAGTCAGCAGTTTTTGTTAACTAATTGTAATCTGACACTGACTAGTCCCCCAGTCCAATTCTTTGGCGGCGAAGTGCATTCATGATGTGATTGCCATGCAACAACAGCAGCTGGTAGTTGAATAAAATGTGGCAATATGCTGAAAACATGCATCCCTTGATAAAACTAGTGATGCATTCAGTTTTGGTAATCAAATTCCTATCCAAATGTTTTGTAAATATGAATAGACCACACAATGGGCTCAACATAGACTGGTGGACACAATGAAAAGAAAGTATGATTTATAAGTATGCTAATTTTGCAAAACGCTGAGAAAATAAATGGTTAACAATTTGTAAACTGAGGATTTGAACAGACATAGCGTCTGATATCTCTCTATATTTACATTGAATGCAAATTTCATCTGGCCACTGTTATAACTAAGCTAAGGGTGGGAATTTCGGGAATTGTTGCTCCCGAGACTCGAGTTGGTTTTTCGGGCGGGACTCGGGATTCCCGAAAATAATCCCGAAATATGAGAGTGCCGTTCACGTACGCAAAATTTGTGTTTCATTGCATGTACTATACAGTCATGTGT
>JXSR01S069224.1:117034-130706 GCA_000969725.1 Ophiothrix spiculata
AAAGGTTAAGGTCTCAAATTGTACGTCTTGGACCAGCGATCAAAAGTGCCAATGGTGACCCAGTTGTATGACCTTTCCCTTGGGATCCACCCCACAACTGAATGATTAAGTAGGCGGTCAATACGCAGGCGAGACTACTGGTTCGCGAACCATCTTGTTGATAATCATCTCAAGGGTGCGAGGAATGTAATGCAACCTAAGAACAGCTAAGCAGGAGGGTCTTCAGCCCAGGGGGTACTCAAATTTGGTTTTGGAAGAGGTGTGCCGCTGGGAAATTTGAAGTACCACCTATGTATCAATTTTCAAGACAAGATAGTTCACGAACCAGTAGTCTCGCCTGAGTTAACGACCGCCTACTTTGTCAAGCGCCTACTTTGTTGATCGCTGACTTCATCATCCATCATGATGGCACACATCCATCATGATGGAACAATTTGACACCTAAAATTGGACAAACTTGAAAATTTGACCCCAAGGGAAAGGTAGGACGATGGGATCACATACTGGCACATTTGATCACTGGTCTAAAACGAACAATTTGACAACTAAAAAAATCTTTGAAATTGGACAAAGTTGAAAATTTGACCCCAAGGGAAAGATCACCGTCGGGGTCACCTTGACACTTTTGATTGCTGGTCCAAAACGAACAATTTGACACCTTAACCTTTGAAATCAGACAAAGTTGAAAATTTGTCCCCAAGTGGAAGGTCGGACGACGGGCTCACCATTGACACTTTTGATCGCTGGTCCAAGACTAACAATTTGACACCTCAACCTTTGAAATCAGTCGAAAAATAGGCAACATTTCAAACTATTAATTAGCATATTTTGCGCTCAAATTGTAGCTGGCACAAGCACAGCTCTATCTCCACCTACCCACCAAATTTCATGAATGTAGGATGCATGGTTTGTAAAATATGCCATTTAAACCATTTTATGCATAAATTATGCAAATAAGGTACTTAATTAGCATATTTTGTGCCAACATTGTTGCTGGATCCAATTCAGCTCCAGGTCTACCCAGTCACCAAATATCATTAACATAGGGCATTCGGTTTCCGAGATTTGCTCAACACAAAATTTGTGGACGGCGGACAGAAAATAGGAATGCTATGTCTCTTCCTGAATTTTCAGGCGAGACAAAAAAGGGACCCATCCATATACCAAATTTTGTGTGAAAATTTACGCTAATTCGGCACAAATTTAGGCTGATTTTTGTTTGAAATTTAGAAGAAAAAAATTTGCACCATTTTGGTGGAAAATTTTGAAAAACAGACCCATTGAAACACCACATTTTGCAAATAAAAAGGACCAATTGGCATACCAAACCGCCTGATTTTACTCCCAAGTTTGCGGCACATCCCTGTAATCTCTTCTATAATAATATTATATAAGTGCGATTGCGATTTTCTGAAATTTCAGCAAAAGAAACTACATTAGCAGCAATATTTGAACACATTGGGGCCGTTTAATATATTGTATCAACTGGTCCATTGCCTAACCGTTGAGTGACTTCATACTGGCGATGTAGATATGATGCCTTATCTATAAGCTGGTCTTTCCAGCATAGAACTCTATTTCTGAAACAGAAAACTTGGGATCATTGTAGCATTTTAGTATTCAAATATTGTAAAATTTTAGTAATCAAATATTTTACAATAACCCAAGTACATTTTTTTTTTTCAAAAATGAGTCTATGCTGGATAGGGCATTTGGCCAAAAGAAAAAAAAAGGAACTGTTTCAGGTTCCTTAGGCCAAAAACCCTAAGCATTTTTGTTGGTTTTTTTAGTCAAAAAGACTATGCGCCCACGGAAATCTTTTTTATTACGTTTTTAGGTCACTATTTTTTTTAGCGGCCGAATTTTTCCCTTTTTTCTTCTCTCGATGTAAGAAGAAATAAAAAGAAAAAAATTGCCTGAAACCTAAAAAAAAAGAAGAAAATGAGTTCTTTTTTTTCTATGGCCTTATACAGTGGTAACTCATTAACAGAGTTCACAAGAATTAACATTTTGCCGTGTTATCAGAACTTCGTGTTATCAATTAAATTTATAACGCAAAAGATATTCTTGGGAACTGACAAAGTACTATGATTTGCCACTGTTATTATTTTGTACATGCAACACAATAATGAACAAATCAGACAAGATCCAACTTTATTTTCAAACATATATATTTCACAGAAAAAAAACAGAAACCTTAACATGTACGTCTTATCCCTGCCCCAAATAAAAATGTTGACATTTTCAATGCCGATTAGTCATATCTACACATCAGACTCCTTTGATCATTAAAACTTATGAGATCAACCGACCGTAAAGTCAGTTGGTGGTAGAGAGGTATTTGTACGTAATTAATTGCCATGTTCCAGACACAGGAATTTAAAATAAAACGAGAATTACAATATAATGAAAAGAAAGAGTACAAAAATCATTTACTGAAATCCAGTTGGTAGAATTGTAAAGATGACTGGATTAGATCGTTTTCTTTATCCTAAATGCAACTGAAAATGAGAATGTAATTGTACTTAAAAACTATCAACATCTATTTTAAAATGCTGTTCCATATTATTCTATTGTCAAACGGCAAGTCTCAAAGATGTCCACATGGTCCTGGCCAGAAAGTTCAGTTGTAGAAAGTTCAGTTACAAACACTTTAAAAACAAAGTTATTTTTCAAAATATCTGAAATTTGACACCTCTGTATATTCTACCACAGCTTGACTTAGTCAAACAGGTGTTCTCTGAATCCTGGCTAAGAACCCCAGTCATCCACTCTTAATGAAACTTTGGCAAAAACAAACATTTCAGATAGAAGTCACTTGAATACAAAATGTCTTTCAAACTTGCCAAATTTTAGTTTTAGAACAATTAAAATCAAAATTATCTATCAAGAAAATTGGAATCTTTCAGATGTATCATCAAATTTAGTGACAAATGGAACACGGGTCAAAATTTGTTGCAACTCACCAGCAGATAGTTGCAGTTGAGCCCTAACTGACAAGATGAGCATGGTACAAACATAGAGATGACAAAAGCCCTGTTCAAATTGCTACCAGCTAATCAGGCCAGTCTGGCTCAAACTATTGCTACCGAGCTGTAACTAATTTTAACTTGCACTCCTAAAATTGAACATTTAAAACACAGAAAGTTAACAAAAAGTTGGTACTGGCATAATTATGATTTTACATGAAGTTATCAGTAAAATGTAACAAAACAGTTAATGCTTAATAAATATGGAAAAGTTTGTCCTCTCTCTAATGGTTTTATCTCTCTTCTTGGTCCATCACAACGCCATACAATTAACAATATAAAATGGGAGATCATTGATTACACTGTCAACAGCTAATTCCACTTTTGCTACTCTGGTATGTGTCATATGATATCATGCTTGAATCAGGGTTAGAAATTTTCAAAGGCTAAACCTGGGTCGAATTGCGAGAATCCAAATTGATTCTTGTGAAAAACTGTGAAACACACAATTCACATAGCAAGAATCAAAAGATAATAATTTAAATCTTTGATGGGATTTGCGCAGTTACAAATTTCTAGACCCGTCTGGTTAGCAATATGCCATACTTTGATAAATTGTCAACTAAGATCTTTGCCAACCTTAATGATAACAATACATAAAAAAATATTTCTAACTTAGAAAATCAATCTCATACTAGACAATTCAATAGAGTACAGGTGACGTATTGACAAAAATGCCATAAAAATCAAGTTTATCCAAAACTATTTACCTTGTTTCATCAATTTTGTATCAAATAATACAACATAATGTAACAACGACAATGTTTTTTGCTAGTTAACTACAATGTATTTTGTTAGCAATTTGCAATTTAATCATAAATGGATGTTTGCCAACTTCACTATATGCCTTAAATTGCAAGACCTGTATAAACCTACTCTTTACCATACACATCAGCGTTACAGACAAGCTCAAATAATACATAAAACAATGCACAAGAGCACAGGTAGCATATAAAAACGTCGCAAGATTTCAATTTTGGAATAAACTTCATTGAAATCTTGCAATGAGATTTTCAAAACTCACTTTCTTCTTACTCTCAGTCATATAGCAGCACAAAGTCGGGTTCATCCAACGTCACCTTTGTCAACAAACCCAGAGTTTTGTCTAGGAAACCGCTGGACCACTATCTTTAAGAAGCTGCTCCAAAACTCCACTGCCGGCTAACCGTCTTGAACACCCAGTTCTGAACGGTTGCCATTGTTTGGAACAAAAGCAACCGGCCACAACCACCTGTTCTGGTCTAGCGGTGGGTGAGTTTTGAAGTGCTACGTAAGTCGATTGTAACGACAAAACACCTGACCTGTACAATGTGCTTCCATACGTCTCGCCAATCAAATCGGTACAAAAAGTGATACATGTTATTCTCTTGAGTTTTCTGCAATTTTCGTTAACCAAATTTACTAAAATGTTACTCTCTAGGTGAAAAAAATGGCAAAACGTTCCGAATTTTTCAAAAGACTGAAAAAATCAAAAATGATCCATAATTCTACATGAACAGACATTAATGATAATATTTACAACATGAAATTGTATTTCTACAAACTTTTTTCTTATATACTACAAGAACATTTATCACAGAGACGATACTCGGTATAATTACATAAACAAATGTGCAATACAAAACCCAATATCCCATTTTAAGCTGGTTGCAGATGCCTACAAGAATCCGTTACAGGTGGTGTTGTCTTCAATCCATGGAGGATCAAGGTTGGTGAAATTCTCAAAAGCTTGCTGAAATTCTCAACTATTGAACTGTGTGTACATAAAAAGGCTGCTTACTCATGGAATAAACCAACATACAATAAATATAAAAGATTGTCCATTGTGCTATAAGCTCATTTGTGGATCAAATCTATTTTTGAGAAATATATGGTTTGTATTAACATCAATGGCAATTGGCAACACCGTTTTACACTAACGACTTGATACTGTTGAATTACGCAGAAAATTTTACACTATAATCTGTACAAAGTCGGTAAAACTTTCTTTCCAATTTCAACGATCACAAATTTAGGGGATAAAATGACGCGTGCATTATGTTTATTAAACCGAATGTTGTTAAATGAACACACTAGAATAGAAATAATTTTGAAGTGTTTGGTTGGTACATGCTGCAGTTGATCAGACAGATTGGGATTTTTACCGTGGATCAGAAACTGTGAGTCATAGATATTGAGGGGAGATATTAGAATGCCTATCGCCACGTGTCATGGCCTCGTCAGCCATGGGGCTCCAATTGGACTTTAAAAGACAGATTCGGTTGTGCATAAAAGAAAACCGTACAAACACTATTTTACATATAAATGGTTCTCCAAACTGAAAGCAACTTGAGAATGTCTTTTCAATATTCGAGCATTAATACCACAAGTGATATCATATATTGACGTTAAAACTCTGAATACTTCACAAAATGATCCCATGCTGGGTTCAAAAAAAGGTGTCATGTAAATGGCATCTAAATCTATGGATTAAACCAATCTCTGCAGTATAATTTTTAAATGATTGACAAATTCATAGCACATCAAGAAAGCCTAAGGTGAAATAGAGGTTCTATACAGCATCCATGGTTTAAAATATACATGCATCTGATTTAACCAGGTACAGGATCTACTGGACCACGCGGGACAGTTACTACTTGTTCAGTTGGGATATGATAATACTGCCACAAGTTCATAATAACCCCAGTCCATTTCGTAGAATTATGATTAAATTTTGACTATATCCATGTATTCAACTTGTTGTTTTATGTGATTTCAGGTGGGGAATGAAAGAGCAACAATATCCACTCGGATGTTGGGAAGACCGGCCATCGAGCGATGCCCAGTAATGGAATTCAATAGGCCCTGAATATAACATAAGTTTGACAGGAAGTCCATCCAGATGCTTCTGAGCTCTAAAATAATGCTGTGAAATTTCAACTGAAAATATGCAAAATGCAATCTCTAAACACAAAAATCACAACTATTATCAAGATACATCTCTGTCACATTGTTGAATCCACATGTTGTTCAACACCCTTTGGACCATATCTAATATAGAAAAATATTGGGTTTGTAAGAATTTAAAATGTGTTCTCCTAAAGCCGATTTCTAGAGCTGATATTGTGGTGTACATCGTACATATCTTTAGTGAAAGTGCCAAAATTGGATTGTAGAAACTACAGGTACTAGGGGAGTGTCAAAAAGCATATTATATGGCCTGTATAATAAATACATTTGCAATGTTTACAACAGACACAAAATGGCCAGCTAGCCCACTACCCTTGTCAGATTTTATCAAACTTTTTACGTTAAGATAAAATCTTCAAGAAGTAATACGACTAATATATTCTGCCTAGTATAAAAGCAGCCCAACAATCAATGAATTGTGTTCTTGAGACTTGAATATAGTTACAACTCATACAACAAGTAACCTTGATTAAATTTACACAAGATTGATAACTTGTATTTCTTTCATATACATTTTTTAAACCTGCTAGCCAACGCACTGCTAGAAATCTGTTAGAAATATTTGGCACAACAAATGAGCATGAGATTTAATGTACCGTATTAATGAGTCGCAACTGTACAAGGTTTTCTTTGAAATATTAAGTTAAAAGTAGCAAAGTACAGGGTCTACTGCTTAGACAGATGGGAAAGTTGGTAATTGGAACTAATAGAACACAATTCATTAATTGTTTACACAATATAACTTTGATCATTAACGATGCACAATTTTAAATCCCAAATTACATATGCATCTGCGTTCTAGTTTATCCTTAATAAATTACACAAAAAAGCGTTTTCTGGAATAAAGCTGCCAACAGCAGCACACATACAGGCTGCAAGTACTTAACATCCTGTACATCTATAATTGATGTTTAGTTGAGTTCTACTGCATAAGAGTCTGAACTTTCTTTCTCTTGCAAATTGATGGCATTGACGAAATGGTTTGTTTGTTTGTTTGAGGTGTGGATGGGTTCTGAGGTCAAATCCAGTAATGAACGCTGCCTCCTGTCTGTTCTTGATATACTTCAATTGTGTCGTTCTCTTCCATATCCAACTGGGAAAAAACAGAAAAAAGGAATAGAATTATTACAATACAATACAATAATGGAATTTATATAGCGCCTAAAACCAATGCAATTGTACTAAGGCGCTTTGGCACAAAGCAAATAAAAACTAATAGGCAAGTTAGATGCGATTTCAAAAGTCTTTTGAAGATGAAAATGGAACCAGCATTTCTGATCCGAGGTGGAAGTTGATTCCATCTGCAAGGAGCATAGCATGAGAAAGCATGATCGGCAAAGGTGATATGTTGTGTTCTTGGCTGGATGAGTTGAGGGACAGAAGATGTGGAGAGGAGTTGCCTGGAATCAATCCGCAATTGAAGCATGCATGAGATGTAGTCAGGTGCTTGGCAGGCGATTGCTTTATATGTAAAGACCAAGATCTTAAAGTCAATCCTTTGTTCAATCGGCAGCCAATGCAGTTCGATAAGATCATCTGATATGGGATCATATTTTCTCTTCTTTGTAATCAATCTGGCAACAGTCTGTTGAATATTTGAAGTCTTTTAAGTGGACCTCTGTTAATTCCAGCCAATAAACTACAAGTCTTGAGGTGACCATTGTTTGCACAGTGACTTATTAAGCTACTTCCAAATGTTTTAATCTTACCCTATTTTGTACCACCAAAGACCACACGTTGACTAAGCCTGTTTCTACAAGGGAGGCGACCTAAATGCTGCTTTCATACTCATGTAGTTTTGTAGCTTAGTCACTGCGTGACAGATTGTGAAAAACTTGTCATTTCTGGTTGCCATGGCGGCAAAGATACATGTCCCTGAGACAATCTATATCGTCAAGTGTTGTCGCATGGTAAGGTTTTGTAAGTTGAAATAAATTCAACTTCCTAAGTGACACGAAACGACAAAGCGATAGAGATACAAAGCTACAATAAGTATGAAAGCAGCATTAAGCCATCAATCATATTGCGGGAGCAAGTCGCATTCCCACATCTATGTCAGTCATGTTCTGTGGCTGTCCTTTGTTCACTCCGCCACTGTTTTGATTGAAATCATATGCTCATGTACATACTACATACTGACATTCAGAGGTTTTTTTGAGCAGCCATTTTATGCGAGATGTGCTCAAATTTTACAGGGCACCCTCTATCCACATACCAGCCAAGATCTAATTTTGATTGACACATGCTTTCTTTTTTTTATTTTGTTGCTATCCCTGGAGTAAATTCACTGTACCTTAATTAATCTGTAACAGACCTGGGGTCGATTTCACTAACGTTAAAATGCATCAACGACCACCGCTTGACCCAAGAGAAGAGATCAACGTCGGCCCATGAACCACTGCGCCCGATTGGCAAACCCATTTTGCTCTGATTTTTTTCTCCAAACTCTTCCTAAATAGCCCATATATTTGGAAAAAATATCATTTACCTAAATATAACAGAAATTAACAGAATTTCCCCGATTTTGATTTCCAATTCCTAATAATTTTGTGTAGATTTCGCCTTGCCCAATACACATTTGTTTAAGTACTTAAATTCACCCGATATTAGTCGACTAGTTGTGTAGTGTAGTGGTAATTATCTCGCCTGTCACCGTGGAATCACAGGTTCGATTCCTGTTTGCTGCAATTTATTTATATTTTTTCTTCTTTTCTTTTCTTTTTATTTCAATTAGATCCAATCATTTTCTTTGACTTGTCACTCTCTATGATTCAATTCTCCTTGTTTTTTTCATTTAAAATTTTTTTAAATTAAGACATGAGCTACTGACATTTGCTAATTTACGGTAATATTATACGGTACACTTCGCGCGGTAGCCATACCCCGATAGCGAAAAAATAGGTATCTTCGGATGATCCTTGTGTGTTTATTAGGAGTACACTTAGGAAATCTGTGATAAAATAATGTTAGGAACATTCATCTCCTTATGGGTAACCGATTACAACCACAGTGAGCTTCTAAAGTTGGCCAATTTTGACAAAAAACCCAATGTATTTCAATGGAACAAATTAGCGATATTTGAGTTTCTGTATAAGAGATTGGAAATCCCGAAAAGGCTAATGGGCCGACGTTGATCTCTTCTCTTGCTTGACCCCATGGAACGTTAACAAAGGGTTCAATTTTTCTAATGTATAATTCATATACCGTACGATGCGGTGAACATTTACGTAGGGTCTTCACGCCTTTGTGAAGTCTAGTTGTAGTTATGAGCTGAACCCTTCGTTAGCTACGATGAATCGTAATCTTAGTGAAATCGACCCCTGGGTCCATATACATGAAACACTGCCGGGCCCATATTCATGAAACACTGCTAACTCTAGTTGGCTGCTAAAGTTCTCTTTGTCTACCTGTCAAAATTCCTGTCAAAATTTGACAGGTAGACAAAGAGCCAACTAGAGTTCAGTGTTTCATGAATATGGGCCCTGATCGCTAGATAGATCACATAAATCTTCACTTCACATGTGCATTTTATTTCGCAAGTAAACCATGTTGAGATTTCCATGCTCTGAGCTACCAATTTTCCTGCAATTCTGCTTCAAAGAATTTCAAAGTACTGTATGGCACACACAGCCATACAATGTTGAAGGTACAATAGCGCTCCTTCCACGAGTGATAATCCCAGATGGCTGCCATATCCCCTGGGGTTTACAGGGTGGTCAAAATGAGTACCGATTTCCTCTATAGAAATTCCTTGCATTTTATTATTTTTAGATACAGGAAATGACTATCATAGGTTGTGGGGCCCCCCCCCCCCCCCCCCCATCTAGTGAGAATGGGATTTTTGGAAAGACACTGGTTTTAATAACTGATTCTTCATCTACCCAATTTTGAATAAGAAATTGCAGAAATTCCTGCAAGATCCAAAGGGTTCTCATGCCTACATCTACAGAAGACAATCAGAATATGCAATGATCCCAAAACATTTATTCATCGATTCACTGACTCAACTCTTGCAAATATCTTCCGAACATGTTTTCGGCCTATATCAATATCATATGTTTGACACAAGGAATTTTATAGGGGAACCAGTACTCGCAGCTTTTCATCGCTGTGTAAATCATATGGGGCGGCAGCCATCTTGGATTGTTGCTCATGTAGGGTGAGTTATTGTACCTCCGGCATTTTATGGCTCCGCGTGCCACACTTCCAAGGGTCTTAGCAACGGATTAGCGGGAAAATTGGTGTACTTTGATCAGAGCAAGTCACAATACACGATACTTGAAACTCTGATACAGTTTGCGCGTGAAACGAAACGCACATGTTGTATATGCGTCAAGTGAAGATTTACGCGATCTGCCTAGATATCGGGCCAAACTCCGAATATATCCGGAGGTACAATAACTCCTGCTCCATGACCAACACAAGATGGCGGAGAATATCAGTTCCCCTATCAAAAGTCCTTGGTTTGACATCCTCTCTTACCATTTTCGGTGTTTGGTCGTCCCTTATCCTTTCACCGTCAAAGAGAAACCTTCTTGAACTTGTTGGCACACCCTGAAAGAACAAACGTAACATAATACTTAGCGCGTTCATTCTAATTTCGCATTCCAGATTAATCTGAATCAGGTAATAATCTGGCTACGAAACATTTAAGTGGAACAGTTGTTCTAAGCATGTTTTTATAAAAATTGCAACAACACTTAGTTTAAAAGGATGAAAAATCTGTATGCTCCTAATGCGGACCAAGATAAAGATTCTTCACATCCATTTTTTAAGTTGTATCTGCAATGGTTGCCATATTTTTTGAACACCTTGTAACTGGTTCTTCTTAGTCTTAGTTCTTCTTTTGATGACGACACTTCAGGTACAAAGGCGGTGGCCTGGTCTATACTTTGATAAACACTTAAACAGGCAGGAATTATGAGACTTTTCTTCATCCGGAAGTTAACATAATCCCACTTACACGCGCGCCCTAGATACTGATGCGCGAGTCACACATACAACGTGTGCTGCGTCTCCTGCAGTTGGGCTGTGTTCAGCTACACACACCCTTATCTGTATCAATTCACGATGTGAAGAGGCCTGTCTTTTTGGTGCTGATCAAAGTAGAGGCTTGAACCAACAAACTAAATTACAAGTCCAATGCTCTAACCACTGCGCCACAGTGCTCCATTCTTGAGTTCCACTATATGTCAACCATGCAGATCTAGATCTTTGCAAAAAACCTCTTTCCACTTTTGTTGAAATGGCCTGAAAGGTCTAAACAATTGTGCAGGACTCCGAATCAATATGCTGCTTCATCAACACAAGCATTTATAGACTTAATGGGTAGTTTACTGGGAATAAATTTGTTACAAATATTTCTTTTAGCACATTTACACTCACATTGGCCAAAACTTGCAGTCGATTTAAGTCAAGTTTTGAATTTGACTTCAGTCAGCAAGCATTTACATGGAAAACTGAATTCAACTTCCAAGAAATGGATTGTAAACAATGGGTAGAATTAATTCTGATCAGGCTCTCATACCTCATATAGTAAATAACCCAAATATCAGTTTATAAATAGCCAGCAGTCACGTAATAGACCAAGCAATACTGAGAGCTAGGGTCCATGTTTAAAAAGTGACTAATGAATTAGTTTCTTGAAGTTGTCTTTATACAAGTTATCCCCTTTATGCTTGCAACTCGACTTTAACGATTACTACTTTTAAATCCAATAACAATAGTGTAAATGTGGTATTATTCTTAGGATAGAGCTCTCATCCAATGATTGCATTTTTTGTTGTTTTGATTTGTTTGTTACTCACCTGTGAGCGACTGACATACTTAAACATATAAAATATTTACCACACACAGACATGAGAAAAACCACTTTACTTACCTTCTGACTGGAAAAAGATATTTAAATACATTTGTGATTTACAACCTGCATGCACAAATCCCAATTTGACAATAACACTGAAATAATACACCCGGTACGTTTATATGTACTCCAGAAGCAGGTTGGTGCTTCATTGGTTCACTCACTGATACAAAAAAAAAATTGTCACATGTATTCCCTTTAGTGCGATGAATGCAAATATCAGCTGAAATTAATTCCAACATGACTACAATTGTTGGCCACAGTCTTATCTCAATCAAGATTTTGAAATATGTCTAGTCTAATGAGCATTTATTGATATAAGTGTTTCCATTCCTTTTAAAAATGTGTCCTCTCCCTATTACTTACTGGTCAGGTCTGTAAAAAATGGACAATTCTGGAAGCTCCATGATGGGAAATTTTATGATACAAAGGGGAAAAAACAAAAAAATACATAAGGGAAACATGTTGTATTAAGAGGAAATGTTCCCAAACTGGAGGGAAAATTCTACCAAGCTCTCCAAGCAGGGTTGTCACCACACAGGGTGGTGCCGGGCAGAGCAACCTCTCCACCCAGCACTCAGGGTAATTTTAAGCTTCACTACCCAGCACAAATTTCATTCTTGCACTTTGCGCCATGTCATCTGTTCTAAAATCTCTGAGGGTATTGACTCCCCCTGACACCAATTACCTGGCGCTTTGCCAGGATTCACATTGTTCTGTCAGACACTGAAAATATCCTGGTGACAACCCTGTTTCCAGGAAATATAAATTTTTACAGCCCTGTTAATACTTACCATGTTTAGTTACTATACTTACCTTGTTCCAGCTCTCTTTAACCACCGTTTCATCCCAAATCAAGCCTTTGAAACACGTCTTGTTAACTGGGCAGCAAATCTTTTGGAACAAGTATTTTTGCTCTTTTTAACATATTCCCATCAGGCTTGATTCCCATCCCTTGTACTTACCGTGTTTAGTATGCATTACTTACCTCAGTCCAGCTCCCTTTAAATTTTAAATATACTCACCATTCATGAAGCAAGCAAGTAGTTTCTTGCTTAATTTTAAGAAAGCCTAAGAGTTACAGAAATAAGGCCTAGAAATAACGAGTCGTACCAATTTATTACAATAAGATTCCTTAAGCTTCTTCATTTGCGTCGACCATTTGACCCGGAAATGCACTTCACTTCCATCCTGTCAAGAAAAGAAAACACGCCAAAACAGAGCACAGTTACCAAAGGCAGTTAAAGAGGTACAATCAATCTTACCAATTTATTACAATATGATTCCTTTAGCTTCTTCATTTGCGTTGACCATTTGACTCTGAAATGTACTTCACTGTTGTCCTGTGTTAAGATATAAATGGGAGTAAAATGACAATGTTTATCATATCATAAGTATACATGTAGTTTGCTACCAATGGAGCACAACACCGTAAATAGCTTGACCCCCCCCCCCCCTGGTTGCAAGACTGTTCATTTTCCTAAAGAACAGTAACTGGGTTAACTTCAACTCCGGTTTAAAACTTTTACCAACTCAGGATTGAATCATGGATGCAATGCGACAGCCTGATCGAATTGCTATCTCATAATCATTCTGCAGTGTCTCATGGATATCCAATCTGCAATTTGCTTAAGGCTTAAATTAAACAAAGCTGTTCATAATGAAAATATTGAGATTTCAAAAGTACTGACTTTCAATGACCTATACATTATAGAAAAACAGATCATGAAACATCACCAATTTGGCCAAAAATTGTGACCTTGGTATTGCCGTTGACTTGGGTACATAACTGCTGTGTCACCAATTTGGCCAAAAATTGTGACCCTGGTAT
>JXSR01S069224.1:215047-247460 GCA_000969725.1 Ophiothrix spiculata
CTTATTTCCAAAGGGGTCCTTTGTCATCAAAATACATTGCACATTATTAAACATAAAAATCTAACAATGAAATAAACATTAAAATACATGACATTGCATACTAATGAATTAATTTGCGATCCACAGGACCGTCACTGGACACGATTTGTGATCTTTGACGTGGTTTTATTTGACGAAATCGAAAAATAAAAAAAAATATTTAGAAGTGAAATTCAAATTTTGACAATTTGGCGATGTTAATGCGCACGTTTAAACTTACTCGCGCGCAGCAGCTTTGAGACAAACAATTCAATAAGTGTGGCCTAATAAAATTGCAGAAAAGCGCCCCCACCCCAAAGTAGACAAGACCACCCAATTTAATAAAACACCCTGACCTAAACAAATAAAGCACCAATAGTGAATCAGCTATCCAGTATTGCACAGTTACAAGGACAGATTTTGTTGGCAAAGGGTGTTACCATTGTGACTTGGTTTCGATCCCCGGTGATTCCAAGGTCTTAAATAAATTTAGTTGAAGTTGACCCATACAAATTGGTGCTTTTATTACTAAACAACTTGGGAAATGCAGACTCATATCCCATTCACTTTTGATTAATTCATGATTATTAGTAATACCTTATAGGAATTTTGATATGAAATTCAAATGACATATCAAACTTCATTTTTTTGCAAAATGATTGTAGGATTTTCAAGATATATACAAGGGCCAAGGCTTTTCATTTTCAAGCTAAATTACAGAATATGTAGGTTGTCAACTTTTTAGATGCCAAAATTACTAGGATTGTTGATCTGTCCAATTAACTATTATTTCCTGTAGCTTACAAACTAGTAGAATTTTTTGTGAAGAAAAGTTAAAAAGTGAATTAAATAAATATGCTTTTGTTTTTCTTTTTGCAGTGACACTATTTGTGACCTGGGTGGTGCGTCAGAGCTTGCCAACTATGGCGAATATTCCGGGGCTCCAAGTGAAGGTCAAACATATGAATATGCCAAAACCATTCTGAGCTTAATGACAAGAGAAAAACATCAAAATGGGAAGGTCCTTATCATCGGTGGTGGTATCGCCAATTTCACTAATGTAGCCGCTACCTTCAAGGTGAGATTATGAGGAGCGCAGTAGTGTATATTTTGATCAACACCAAATAGGCGGGCCTCTTCACATTGTGAATTGATACAGATAAGCGTGTGTGTGTCTGAACACAGCACAACTGCACGAGACGCAGCACGCGCAGTACATGTGACTAGTGCATCAACATCTATGACGCATGTGTAAGTGGGATTATGTTTACTTGCGGATGAAGAGAAGCCTCATAATTCCCACTTGTTGATCAAAGTATAGTGGTTTGCAATTTGCCTTGCATGCGTGGGACCTGGATTCAATTTTCAGTGAGGGCACTTGGTGGAATGGAATTTTGAAATTTTCATAAAGTTGTTTATTGGCATGATTGAAGTATTCTAGATCATCTGCTCTGCACATGAAGTGTTAATAGTTGGGTAAATTGATCCTAAGAGATTAATGTCATTTCGGAAAGGATGTTAATCCATTGTTTCCAAGGAAAGTCTACCTGAAACACAAGCACTCTGTTCTACATGGTTTTTACGCAAGTTGTACAGTGCATCGTACACAATACACTGCAGATGATCATGTGTAATATAGACTGTTCATTTTTTATTTTTACTAGGGTATTGTAAGAGCATTAAAAGAATTCAAAACCAAACTTATTCAATATGGTGTGTCTATTTACGTGAGGAGAGGTGGACCTAACTACCAAGAAGGACTACGTGTCATGAGGGAATTAGGTAGGTTAGGCCGGGGTAAAACCCAGTACTTATTCAAAACCAAACTTATTCAATATGGTGTGTCCATTTACGTGAGGGGAGGTGGACCTAACTACCAAGAAGGACTACAAGTCATGAGGGAATTAGGTAGGTTAGGTCGTGGTAAAACCCAGTACTTATTCAAAACCAAACTTATTCAATATGGTGTGTCCATATACGTCAGGAGAGGTGGCCCTAACTACCAAGAAGGACTATGTGTCATAAGGAATTTGGTAGGTTAGGCCGGGGTAAAATCCAGTACTTATTCAAAACCAAACTTATTCAATATGGTGTGTCCATTTACGTGAGGATTGGTGGACCTAACTACCAAGAAGGACTATGTGTCATGAGGGAATTAGGTAGGTTAGGCCGGGGTAAAATCCAGTACTTATTCAAAACCAAACTTATTCAATATGGTGTGTCCATTTACGTGAGGAGGGGTGGCCCTTACTACTAAGAAGGACTACGTGTCATGAGGGAATTAGGTAGGTTAGGCCGGGGTAAAATCCAGTACTTATTCAAAACCAAACTTATTCAATATGGTGTGTCTATTTACGTGAGGAGGGGTGGCCCTAACTACTAAGAAGGACTACGTGTCATGAGGGAATTAGGTAGGTTTGGCTGGGTTCTGTGCTGGGGTAAAGCCAACGCTTTTATCAGCTGTTCATCTACTCTCAAACTAATCATCTAAACCATATAGAATTGTACACTTCTATACTTTGATCAACACTAAATAGGCGGGAATTATGAGGCTTTTCTTCATCCACAAGTAAACATAATCCCACTTGCGTGCGTGCCGTTTATATTTATGCGCGAGTCACACATACAGCGCGGGGCTGCATCTCCTGCAGTTGTGCTGTGTTCAGCTAGGCACACGATTATCTGTATCAATTCGCAATGTGAAGAGGCCCGCCTATTTAGTGTTGATCAATGTATAGAATCGGGATTAATATGCTTAACATGATGGTTGTGTTGATTTGTGACCATAATGTGTTATTTTTGGTAAAAAGTGCCTGAAACTGTGTTTTTTGCCCAAACATTTTTGGATTGCCAAACTAATTTTTTTTTTTTTGAAAAGTGTTGAACATTTGGGCCAGAAAAGTGTTTAGCTTAACCATGGTCTAAACTGAACATCAACTGTCCAGGAATGATACGCACAATTGCAGCTTTCAAGGGGAACAGTTCAATGAGCCGTGGTGTGGTGTTGACAAAAAATTACCTTTCTTGAATACAGGCCTTGGAATCTAAAAACAAATGTTTAAAAAGGTACTGTCTCAGTGTTTTGATAATTATTCAATTTTTCTTAAAATTTTACCAATGTCTTTTTGTCAAAAATTTCATGTTAAATTTTCAACATGGTCTTTTTTTGTATGTTTGAATATGCAAGTTGATTGTATAGTCCATCTTGCTTTAATATAATCACATAAGTTTGAAGAGCCCATAAAGAATTTCAAGCCTAACAGATCTAAACAACACATAATCTAAGAAAAACACTAATGAATCCTTTTCTCTATTTGTTTAGGAAGTAGCCTTGGTGTGGCCATGTACGTGTTTGGTACAGAAACCCACATGACTGCTATTTGTGGTATGGCGTTAGGGAAACGACCAATCCCAGCTAAGACGCCCACCGATCAAACAACAGCAAGCTTCTTATTGGCTGGTAGTTCCGTAAGTAGTAAAAATATTAAGAATTTAATAACAACTGCCTTTTGATAATAAGACAAAATAATCTCTTTGGTCCCATTGCCAGACTAATTTGGCCACTTTGTGCTTGAGCAGTGTTTCCGCTAAGGATTTTGAGCTTGCGCCAATTTGAGCAAGTTTGACAAAGTTTAAGAGGTGCTTGAGCCAAAATCATGAGCTGTGGCTGAAAATTGGCTAAATAAAAAGCTAGAAAAATATCTTTCTCACACATTTTCAAAAACTTGTTGCGCCAATTTTCACTGCTCCTTCGCCACCATTAGCGGAAACACTGATCTTGAGCATTTCTTACTGTGTAGTATTAACAATTAAACCAATAAAAGAATTTAAATCCAACTTCTTATCTAATATTTTATCTTCATTTATTAGAAGACTTTTTCCAGCTATGTATTTGACCAAATTTCTACCATTCCAATCTCCATTTTCAGACTTCAGTGTTTCTAGAAGCTTTTACATCTACCGGTGATGTGTCAACCTCTTGGTCAAGTGTAAATTTTTGTTTTTCTTAGAGAAAATTGATTTCTTTGTTTTATGATATTCAGAGGAGTAACCCTTTCCAGTTCAATACTATACCATCATGCCAGGTCATAGACTAGGGGTCAAAATACAAGGGGGCGAAGGGCAATTCGCCCCCTATTTTTATAAAAAAAGCCTCCTTGTAAAGGTGCAAGAGGGCGAGAAAAAAAATATGTAACACGCCAATCGCCCCCACTTATAAAACTTAAGTGGATGAAGTGTAACTGCCCAAAATGTTGCTCATAACACGATAGATATATTTAGTATCAATACTCCAAGTAAAAAAAGTAGCCCCCAAGTAGCTAAATAGAGCCCCCTGGAATGAAAGTTAGAGGGCGATTTTTATTTGCTGGGAAAAAAATAGCCCCTAAAAAAAAAAAAAAAAATTGATATTTGACCCCTGTCATAGACAATGAATATATGGGTAGATAGGTGAAAGTCATAACCATTCACAGGCACATTATGCCACTCAGAACATTAGTGGCAACTGCCACTTCACACAGCAGTGGCACCTGCCAGAATGATGATAGGTGCAGGACAGGTGCCACAGTGGCATCTCGGTGGCATCCCGATGCCACTGAGTGTCACAAGTTCCCTGTTTACTGCCATATCCTATATGGCAAGAACTTTAAACTATATAGTAGTTTGAAAAAAACTTATTCTGGGTGGGACTAAATAGCACCTTGAATATCGGGTGAACATCAAACCAATCATATTTATCATCAAGTCACACAGCGACCGACAGAACTATCATCAAACTCACGAGTATCACATACGGAGTTGCGTGTTAACTTTAACCTCGGCGCAAAAGACGTGTGAAAGTGAAACAGATTTCTTCAGGCAAGTATAAGAGGTTTTATTCTGAATGAGGTACAGAACTGGACTGGAATTGGTTTAGGCTGGGACATCGGTTTTGGTTTTTTGTTCTCTCTATGATTTTTTGTTCTTTGTTAATTGATTTTAATTGCCTGTATTAGGATTTTTATTATATTCAGCATTGTTAAAATCATTTATTTGTATCTTTTATTTGATGATATTTTGTTAAATGAATTTCATTGATATTTTTTATCAGCATCAGCTTATGGCATCATACATGCAACCAACATAGTCATTTTGCATGAAGGTGAAAAATATAAAGTGCAATCATGGGGCATGCAGTTGATTCTAGAATTAGCTTTACATTGATAGCTGAACCACGTGTTTTATCAATAATATTTCCGAATGTTTCGTTTTATATCAACTTGTTTTCAAAGTAGAACCTTTGTCCATGAATTCTCTGCAAATACTCATAGTTCACCCATGCCTTTTCCTTTTATGTTTTATATGCCTAATACCCTGGTCACATAACCTTGCGGCGAGGTTACGTTGTGTTTACGGTGTCAATTCACCGATGTCCGGATGGTGTCTGTGAGCCGTAGAGACGACGGAAGCATGCCGCAAGAATTTAATTCAAGAGATAAAACCCGGCGGCTTGTATATGATGTCTTCATTTGTGGTCCAATAACAACCAACCACAGACCGGTGTCCGACCAGGCAACGCAATCATTCACCGGTGTCATACCGATGTCATACCAGCGTTGCGGCTTCTTGCAGCTTATGTGACCAGGGTGTTATATTCTACTGTCTCAAAAGTGCAAGTTAGGCTCAAGATAAAACTGAGAGGTTAATTGATTGGACTCACAATGATGCACTCTGTGAAGGCGGGTCTACCATTGACTTGGTATACATCTAGATTGGGTGTATTTTGGGGGAAATTCTAATACACCAAATTTGAGTAAAATTGGGTGCTTTTCTATCACCTGCTGTTAGCATATTGATGGTTGAGTAATTTAGTATCTCAGCAAGCACGTGTACATAACTGAATTAGGCCTTAAAAAAATGTTTGTTTGCCCTCCGCAACCGACCCTAAAATGCCAAAAATTTGGGTCGGGTATTTTAGTTTATTCTTTTTTCTTCAAACATGTAAAATATGAAAACTCAATTTTTTGATGGAAAACGTAAAATTTAGCAGTATAAAGTCACATTTAGTAGTAAACAGGCATGATTATCTTCAGGTTTTTGCCTTCACTGTACAAAAGTATTGGGAGATTCACATTTTCAGGCAAATTCAGGCAAAATTACAAAAAGCCATAACCATCCCTGAGTATAAAATGCATATTTCCTCTAAATAATGACCCACAATATTTAATTAAGCCCTGCATTGTTTGGTATTCACAATAAAATCCATGGAATGGCATCATTCTTTAATAAAATACATGTGAAGAGTAAAAAAAAAAAAAATCAACCAATCAACCGACACAAAATTTTAATTTTTCCACTGGAGGGCAAACAAACAAGTTATTTTTTTTTATTTTTTGGCCTTATCTTTAGGCTGACCATCTGTCATCAGCTCATTTTTACTCATTTTATTTCTGGTTGCTTTTTGAGCACACATTTTTATTTAGAAGAACATGCAATATTTTTAATCTGAAATTTTGTTCATGATTTTTTTTTATACCAATTTTTCTAAAATATTACAATGTGCACACATCCATGTGCACATATCCATATCAGGGACCAATTTCACTAACATTTAGCGATGGTAGCTAACCCCGTTTTGATCGCTAACTCAAAAAATAATCGCTAAATAGCGGGTATTTTTTAAAATTTAGCGATCATTCTTGGAGTTTAGCGATCAAAACGGGGTTAGCGGCCATCGCAAAATGTTAGTGAAATCGACCCCAGGTCACATAACTTGCAGTTAACTAACATTCTGCCTTGTTTTATTTTGCTTTTAACCTTTGACCCGTCTTCAGTCCCCAAATGTTAGCCAACCCAAAGTAAGTAATCTTGTGAATTTGTGCTTGTTATTTGTCATCCACATGTGCTATCTAGTTGTAGCATTTGTTCTTCATTGCATTGTCTTCCAAAAACTTATTCTGTTCACATTTTTCAAAACACCATATAACAATATATTAATATGTATATAGGCTTCTGCATCTCTGGTGAAACCTAGGGGCGTGATTGATGTATCTAAAGTAGCCAAGGACTAGGAATCTATAAAGGAAAATCGGTACTCATTTAGACTACTACTACAGGGTATATTATACAAATATTAACTGCTTTGAGGGGCATGGTTTAAATTGAGATTACCGAGAGGAAATAATTTTAACCATGCCCCAAAGAAAAAGCAGTCAATATTCGTTTTATATACCGATTATAGAGATTTGTGTCATCTGGTTGGTTAAAAGAATAATTTTTGTACTTAAAACGCCCAATGGTCAATAGTCGCCCTTGTATTTAATAATATTGAAAAATATGCCCCGGGCCTAGTTAAATCCAAGCCCTTACTTTTAACCAATCAGAGGACAGGAATCTATATATGAGGTATATAAAAATCCCTTGGAGATGGCCGCCATCTTTGATTGTTGCTCATGGAGGGCGAGATATTGTACTTCTGACATTTTACGGAAGCGTGTGTTACACTTCGAGACTCTTCAAATTGAAGGAAAAATTGACTTACCTATAGGCCAAACAATAATTTATTGGACAGTATAAACAAAACAAAAATCCAGAGTACAGGGCCCCATTGTTGGTAATGCAACTCCTACCCTGGATTTTTGTTTACATTGTCCAAAATATTTTTATGTTACCTATATAATAGCTCAGGGCAATTCACAATAGACACTGCTGAATATGCAACATGCTTTGTGTGTGAAACAAAATGCACTCTCTGTTTTCGCGTCAAATTAAAATTTGCACTATCTGCCAAGCATTAGGATCTGTTTCCGAGCAAGTCTGGAGGTACAATAATTCTGCTCCATGAGTAACAACATAATGGTAGCAGTTGCGGGTTTCTCACTTATAAATTCCTTGAATTTGCAGAATTTTAGTCACTGAACAACTATATAGTTGTAATCCAAAGATCTGGAAACTGTATATTTGATCTATACTGCATTTATACATCATATAAGTTTGAGGCACACTTTTACTCATAACATCAAATCAGCTTAAGCTGTGCAAACTAAATTTCATATTTGCACACAGTGAAAGTGATGTTCCTTTATTCAAAAAAGCATATTGAATATTTTATTTCTATATCAAATAATTTTACTTGCCAGCTGCAATATACATGTGAAGTGTCAATTTTATAGCTTTTTTGGTATGCCTGTCATTTTAGTTTTAAAAGATAATGTCTTAAATTACCAAACATTTACTTTTTTAAGTACTTCTTGCACTCAAGTCTTCACTTGTTCATGAATTTTTATTCTGTTGGACACATTGATGTCACAGACTAGAATCATGTCCTCTGATTGGTCAATTCAGGCTGTTCCATGTTACTCCCTGGCGTGAAACATTGCATTGGAGGTGAATAACAAATTCTACAAAATTGATCTTTTCAGCTAAATTAATTTTGTATCAATCCCTTTCTTTGATATATTGTGCAAATATGCCTTTCAACTTTATTGTAAGAAAATATAATGAATTAGATCAGAAACACAACATATTTTGGAAATATTGGTTCACTTCATAGACATCGCACAGTAAGTTTCACTCCAGTAACAATGAATGAGTACGCCAAATTCAACAACTGCGTCCGACAGAATATGCACAACATTTTGAATTTAAGATTATAACATCGCTGGTTTTAGATTCTTCACTTTGCAGATTTGTAACATGGCATAGTTTTGTTGAACTACACAAATGCAAACTTTTTACTGTTGTTTGTCATAACAGTTAGCTACGACAAGCTGCTATAGCGATTAGACAGAGCAAATTGATAAATCGACATTTTTCAAGTTGAAATTAATTCAAATACCAAAGCAACAAAGGTACAAAATGACAAAACCTTTGAGGCTTAGACCAAGTATGAAACCAAACAGACAAAAAAGCATCAAAACTGCTAACCACCATATGAAATTATACAAATATTGACTGCTTTGAGGGACATGGTTAAATTTTTTTTCCTGAGGTGATTTCAAAATCAGGACCATATTTATAGTTTTTAGATCACTGAGGGAATTAAGTTTAAACCATACCCTGAACAAAAACCAGTTATTATTCGTTTTATATACCGAATGTATAGATTCTTGTCATCTGGTTGATTAAAAGAACAATTTCAGCACTTGAAAACACTTTAACGATATCCTCTCTTGTCGATGCTGATCGTCCCGTGTCTTACATACAAATCCCAAAGCAAAAAAGGTACAAAATGACAAAACCTTTAAGGCTTAGACCAAGTATGAAACCAAACAGACAAAAAAGCATCAAAACTGCTAACCACCATCGCGTGTGTAATGCTTAAGTTACACAATACAAAACATAGTGAAAAATATGCCAGTGCCTATACAGCCTATTTAAATCCAAGCCTCCACTTTTAACCAATCAGAGGACAGGAATCTACATATACAGGTAAAGAAATTGCACTGTTCGGAGTCCATTTTCATGACTCATTGCTATAGTCTACTTCATTTCATTTAAATAACAGTTTCACATGATTTTCCTTCTTTTTTTGCAGTGTTTTCCACTCAATTTTTCATCAAAGATTACAATTTCATGTACATTGATTGCCTCTATTGCTGCTATGCTTTTGTCATATTCATTAGCATTATCTTGATTGTCATTTGCATTTTGTAGTCATATCAGGAAAATTGAAATCTTATAATATTTATAATACAAAGATCTTTTTCAGCTGTATACTGTTTGGGTTTGATCCAAGTAAGTTTTATAGGGGAACCAGTTTTCTCCGCCATCTTGTGTCGCTCATGGAGTAGAGTTATTATACCTTCGGATATATTCGTATTTTGGCCAGATATCCAGGCAGATCGCGTAAATCTTCATTTGACGCATACATAGTGTTTGCATTTTGTTTCACGTGCAAACCGTGTCTGCATTTCAAGTAGCGTATATTGCGACTTGCTCTGATCAAAGTACGCCAATTTTCCCGCTAATCCATCGCGAAGACCTTCGAAGTGTGGCACACGGAGCCGTAAAATGCCGGAGGTACAATAACTCACCCTCCATGAGCGACAATCCAAGATGGCTGCTGTCCCGTAGGATTTATGCGGCGGTGAAATCAAAATAGTGAGAAAACCTGTTCCCCTATAAAACTTCCTTGGTTTGATCTGAATCATAAGCTTTTGCTTTAGTGTGTCAGTGTGGTGCAGTGGGTAGAGAGCGTTAGACTTTTAATCAGCTTTTTCAATCTGGACCATGTCCTCATATGTTTAGTCTCAAATCTATGTCTCCAAGCTTCACATGATTAAGCAGTCGAATGAAAATCCAAATTTGATTGTCAGTCGTTAACAAAAGGGCATAGCTATGTACATATTTGCATCTTATTTAGAAGCTTAGATAGTTTTTACAAGGTTTCATAGAAATCATTATCAAGACTATTAAGCCTGCTATAAAATTACAAACAATCTCATGTTTTGAAAATCGTGTATATGTACTATTCAACATTTGAAAAAAGGAAGTAATATACGAATACAACATGGTTTGAGGGGAAGTATCGCAAAATACTGTCCCCTAGGTGTTGGATGTTTGAGATTTGAGGAAGTCTTGATCATCCAAAACCGAGGGACAGTATTTTGCAATACTTCTCCAAAATAAACCATGTTGTATTTGTTTTACTACACCTCAAAAAAGTCAGAATATAACATGGAAATGAATCTAAAAGTTAATAAATTTAGCACTTTGCCGTGAGCCATACGGTAGTACCATGCGGAAGTTTTTACTACTTTCCCCGCGTGTGTGTAAAACACACAAACACAATGCGTAAACGCATCCTCGCGCTGCTGTACTTGAGTATTAACGCATACGCGGAAAAGAAGTCAAAAATACTTTTTACGCGTCTCCACTATTTGACCAATAAAATGACTGTATTGACTGATAAATATTCAAGAGGTGTAGTAAATTCACTTGACCACCGGACAATAAAATATTATTTTTGGTTGCCCCAAAAAATCTTGGTTGTCCGTGAATTTTATCAAATGTGAAAGAAACAGATCAAGGGGTGTTTTTTCCAGATATTTAAATTAAAATGATGCAGACAATTTGAAAATTAGGGTCGGTATTCTTTTGTACAGTACGGTAAATTTTTTTCCAGATTTTCAAAATTAGGGTCGGTCATAAAGGCCAAATAAACAATATTTCAGGGGGCCTAAAGGGCAAGCTGTAAACTGATATGTGGATGTAGACCTTTCTCTTTACCAACAAACTTTGTTTTGCATAAAATTACCTTTGTTTTTGTTGATTTATGTTATGTTAAATAGGTTATATCTCTGTATGTAAACTTAACAACTATATGCTCATTTTTGATACCAGCGAACATATTATTGTGCATCCTAAGATTACCTTTTAAGTTTATTTTTCAAATTTATGGTGTTTGAATTCAAGTGTATGAAATTTATTAGCAAACTATGTCTTTGCTTTTTTATTGCATTTTTATTATAAGACTTATGTACAATTGGTGTTTTTATTATCTTTTATTACTTTACTTATCTTAACAGGATTCACCAGCAGCACATAAGCCTCGGACTGCCTCGGCATCCAGCCTCGGTGATATCAAAGAACATCCACAAACGAGGTCCCAAGTGAAGAACAAGGAAGCCGGTGCTACTGGAGGACGTGTTGCAAAGCCACTTTTCACCAACAAAACAAAGGTACAGTTTGAGGTGTAGGATCCGATTACATACTCTGTAAACCTTGAAGTATGCAACAAGCAGGCTCCGATTAACGCACAAAAACCAATATGAGCATACATGGAAATAAATAATCATAACAACTTACCCAATCTTGCTGAATATTCAAAATAACTTATAGTCATGGTTTGTCCATGTGGTAACAACAAATCTAGCCAAAAATATCAAAATCATCAACGATTCAAGTACAAAAATATTTATATGCCGTTATTTGGTCTTAATCAATCCTAATCTATCATTACTAGTCTCTTACACAATACAGAACCACCAGTTCACAATGTTGTGGAATACAAGTTATATGCTATGGATCTTGTAACAGAGTCTGATTGCTTGTTGCATACTTCAAGGCTTATAGAGTATAGAAGTAGTACATTTTTGATATCAAGTGCAAGCCCATTTATATTATTTTCCCATTGTAAATCAAAATTTCACCTTCAGATTCTATATAGTTTTGGAGATATGGGTGCATATCTTACTGGTATTCATGTTTTGATTTCTTATGTATTTACATAATAGCCTCATCCCCAGGATGGACACTTTGGCCCGTATTTTAGAAAGGTGATAAGGCCAAGTAACAAAAATTACAAGTTGATCGTCCGGACTTTTAAAAAAATTTGGAAAGGGAGGTCCTTATTATTTGTTATTTTATTATGAATTTACTATTCATTTGGGGCTAATTTTCAACAGTTGAATGTTTGCCATATTACCAGGAGGCCAATGTTATTTCCTCATTTCTCTAGACCTACTACCCCCAATCTGGAGAAACTGTGTTTAGTGGGTTTATAAATGATCAGGAATCACTTTTATTAACTTTTTATATCTCAATCTCTTCTGAAATTAAATAATCAGGCAAAGGAAGAAAAATAACAATAATATTTGGAATTTCTGAAAAATTGGTGAGGGCGGGGACGATCAACTGGTTATTTTTGTTACTTGGCCTTAGCCAAACCACTGTTTAAACTGAACACCAACTGTCCAGGAATGATACGCACCGTTGCAGCTTTCAAGCAGAACAGTTCAAGGAGCCATGCTGTTGACAAGAATAAAAACCATAGTTTAACTAAACAACTTTCAGGAATATGAGCCTTTAGGTTTCCTCTGTAGAGTAAACAAGATGCAACTAGAGGTTGAAACCTCTCAAAATGTGTTTTAGAGATTAAGGTCAATTGGTTAATAGCAAGCAAACTATGCAAAATATTGGATCTAACCCTTTAACCATACTTGAAGAATTTGAAAACCAGTTGGTGCTTTTAATCTTACTTATAAATCGTTATGTAAGTGCAAGAAAGTCGTATCTGCAATGGTTGCCCTGAGTTATATGTATTTTACCACTTGTCACAAGAATGTGAAAAATCCCTCAAAATTCCACTGTCTTATGTCAGTGATCCTTGATATGGTTCTTCAGGAGACGGTCACCTGAAGAACCACTGCAAGAACCACTGACCCAAGACTGGAGATTATACAGTGTGTAATCCAAATTTATGACAAATGGCAGCTATTGCAGATACGACTTTCTTACACTCACATGACGAAATGATATGACATCTTTCTTGAAGTTTATGAAACTAATACCCTGGTCACATAACTTTGCAGCGAGGTTTGTGATGTGTTTATGGCGTCATACTTGGTAGAAATTCAGCGTGCACTGTCCAAGCAGAGACAGGATCGGTTTTCAGTGAGCCGTAGCCGTAACTTTGAGTTAAAACCTTGCGGCTTGTTAACGATGACTACGGTCATGGTCCAGTAACAACCAGGAGCTGCCCGGTCGTATGTCATATGATCAATGTGGTTTCCTTCCGATCACTTGAACCATAACATCAGTTAAACCTTTTTTTTAACTTGTAATTTTGCAAAATATTGACAAATTGAGTAATCATTCAATATATGATTAGACTCAAGGAATCTGAATTTGAATTCAAATCATTGATAAATTTCTACTCTTCAAAGGCACTAGTGATCTTTGCTTATCACCATTGTAGCTACAGAAATGAATATGTAGGATAGCAGAATCTAAATATTTGTCATTAAAATCCAATTTACAGGCTTTCATCTACGGTATGCAACCCAGAGCGGTCCAAGGCATGTTAGATTTTGATCATTCGTGCAGCAGAAATGAGCCATCAGTAGTAGCCATGATATACCCATTCAGGTGAGTCAAGGATTCATGTACTGACCCTTTGCACGGTCCATGATTTGCGGGTAGAGCCTCGTTCAACCCAGAGCGGCCCAAGGCATGTTAGATTTTGATCATTCCTGTAGCAGGAATGAGCCATCAGTAGTAGCCATGATATACCCATTCAGGTGAGTCGAGCATTCCTCTATTGACCCTTTGCATGGTCCATGATTTGCGGGTACAGCCTCGTTCAACCTAGAGCGGTCCAAGGCATGTTAGATTTTGATCATTCCTGCAACAGAGATGAGCCATCAGTAGTTGCCATGATACCCGGGGAGGGCACTCGCGCATATTGGTGATACGGGTATGTGCCGCTTTGGAGACGCCCTTTTTCACGGCTGATCACCGTTCTATAGCTTTGCATTTTCCAGAAATTGTCGTTCTCAAGATTCCTCAAACCAACAAGATATTAATATCTCTTTGCTCAAACAAAGCCGCCCGCTCTATTTTTCAGCTCCCTACCTGTTGCGGTTGTTCATTAGCACGTGTTTAGGGGTCTACAAACATTGTTTTTCAACAAAAAGGAGTACTTTTAAAAAAAAATCAAAACTGTGACACACAAAAAAAATGTCCGCATAAAGGGGTGTTTTACCTATACTCTTGACCATGCAATTCTGAAGACTCTACTTTTGCTCTGAACATCGGTTCCCAAGACCCTACATTTTCCAAGGTTAAAGAGTTCTTAAGACCCTACTTTTTGCCTGACCCTAGCCGCCAAAGTTCTTGCTGCCCGTGGCACAGCCCCGTCAAAAAGTTAAGTGAGCACCCTCCCCAGGCCATGATTATACCCATTCAGGTGAGTCTACTAAATGAAATGCAGTCAAAAATTTTCTTGCGTTGGTCGGATTACACCAGGCCAAATTGGAAATGCACAATTTCTGTTCTTTCTTTTTGAGGAGTAATTTGTATTATAATGACTTTCTTTGTTATTGATTATTTCCATAGTGGTGATCACAAGCAGAAGTTTTATTGGGGTCACAAGGAGATTCTGATTCCAGTATACAAAAGCATGGAGAAGGCTATGAAATCTCACCCCAAAGCTGATGTTGTTATCAATTTTGCATCGTTGAGATCAGCTTATGACAGCAGCATGGAGATTTTGGAGTACAAACAGGTATCTAAAATTCAAGAAAGCCATATGTGACCCGCCATATCGAAAGGTACCTTAACGGTCCCAAAATCAAAATTGATTTTTTGGTCTTGTCTAAAAGCTGAGATTTTAAGCTTTAAAATGACACCTTCCTTGTTGTTATTGGATTTTGGTTGCAAAGTTACATCCAAATTGGTTAAAGGCATCGGGCTGATTCAGAAAACTATAGTTCTGAGAAAATCAAGT
The DNA here is from genome assembly GCA_000969725.1 of Ophiothrix spiculata. NCBI lineage: Eukaryota > Metazoa > Echinodermata > Ophiuroidea > Amphilepidida > Ophiotrichidae > Ophiothrix > Ophiothrix spiculata. The sequence continues at coordinate 230,274 of JXSR01S069224.1, forward strand.
TCAATTTTTTATAGTGAGTAAAACTTGAATGGAGAGAGGATTGTAATCTTGTTTTTTAACACATTTGTCTCATGTTTTGGATGTTGGAACCTGATTAATATGATACAATATGAATGTACTTCAAAGGTAGCGTCTCTGATGAAATATAGAAATTCGACCTTGGACGTGATTTTTGACTACACTCAGCTTCAATGGCACGTATCACATTATTTACTCTGCCGTCCTTAAGGTACCTTTTGATATGGCGGGTCACATATTATGTAAGCTCATCAAACTCTATTCTACTTTATGGTTTTTAGAAATCTAGATCTTGATCTTGAGGAATATTGATTGTGTCTTCAATCTTTTCTTGTTCATAGTTTAGGCCATTTAAAATTAATTGTTTGTCTCAAAGCTCTCCTACTCTTGAAAAATTAATGCAAAATGTGGTTTTTTCCTATTTTTTTAAAGATTTCGTTTGTGTGTGTGACCAAAGTCCTGAGTACCATTCTACATATAAAGAAAAAGAGTAATATGTGTACCCCCCCCCCCACCCCAATTAATGTTAATATTGGCCTTTTAAAAAATCAAGAAACAGAATAAAGAACCAAATTAACTAAATTTCAAGTTGCAAGTAAATATATAAAAAGAGTTCATATGGTTGGATACACCATGGATTTGCAATTTCAACACCGTTGATTCATCCATTTCGCTCGCTCTGTTCTTTTCAATATGGAACTGATGACTTATATGCATTTGGATATAGGAGCTTCTTGAATATTAATTAATTACATCACTTATGTCATCACATCGGACAGTGCTGTTGCGAACAATTTGTGAACACAAAATCAGAGTTGGAAATTTTAATATTTTAAAAAATAATGTGACTTTTTGAAAAACTAAGGCGCGGAAGCTTCGAGGCAAACAATTAATTTTCATTGGGCTTAGCTGATACTTGTTTAGATTGTTCATATTGAATCACTTTGGATTAATTAAATGGATACCGTATCCACTCATCCAGTTCAACTACTGATTTTCTGAATGTGTATCGTCTTTACAGTTGAGTTATTTCAGAAGAGTGTACAAAAATTTGTTAAAATACTTTGACAATATGTTGGTTATAGAATGTAAATATAGATAATTTAGATATAGATAAATTTGTCAAAGTCTTGGAAGTGAGAAGGGGTTAGATGGAAGGGAAATAGTTGAATTGGACAAATGAATGTGGTATTTATTTGAATTTGACCTTAACACCATTCAACTCATTTTCCAGATTCGCGCCATAGCAATCATAGCAGAAGGTATTCCAGAAAACAAGACTCGCGTTCTTATCAAATCTGCCAGGGAAAAGGGTGTCACCGTGATTGGACCAGCAACGGTAAGTAATAGTTGGTATAAGGTTGGTTATTTAGGTATTCAAACACGCCACAAAGTTGTTCATCGCGAATCAACAACGATGCAGAGTTATTGATTCGCAATGAACAACTCTGTGGCATGTTTGATTACCTTTCAACAACGAAAATCTTCCTGAAAACGTATGAGTTAAATTCTACATGTTTTCAATTTATAAGATAGGCCTACTCATCTTCATAAAAATATTTAGCATATCTGAATAAAAGTGTTAATTTGTGAATGTTTGCTGATTTGACGTTAAATTTTTCCAAGCACCTTGCTTTTGTGGGTACTATAAATGCCCGACATGCGATGATCAGTGCGCTTTTTTTTGTGTACTGCGTAAACGCACTTCCGTAATTACCGTGCCGTGCATGACGCGCTAATTTGACTATCAACCGTGGATTCATCACAAATCAACAACAGTACGCTCCTGTGTAAAGAGATACAGGGAGTTGTTGAAAAAAATATTGGTAAACAGTCTGTGTTTTTATGTGCTTTGCAACACCTTTTGTATTCTCAGATTTTCATTCTTTCCCTCGCGGAGATCTAGACTTAAATCATTATGCAACCCTACTGCTTATGAAGTTCATATCACTGTCCGACTTGTAAACTTGGGCCAGATCCATTGCCAATATGATTGTGGCAAGCCTTCTCCAAGGTTTTGGTTGCAGATGAACAATTTTGTATTCATCCAATTAATCCTGTATGGATTTCATGGTTGGTATATTAACTAATTTGTTTTGTCATTTTATAGGTTGGAGGTATTAAACCAGGATGTTTCAAGATTGGAAACACAGGTGGTATGCTTGACAACATTCTGTCCTCCAAACTCTACCGCCCCGGCAGTGTGGCGTACGTGTCCAGGTCTGGGGGTATGTCCAACGAGCTGAACAACATTATAGCACGGAATGCCGATGGTGTGTTTGAAGGTGTGGCAATAGGTGGAGATAGGTGGGTAGATCTCATTCAGCATATAATGTTTATACTCTATAAACCTTGAAGTATGCATGCAAGCAGCCGTTTAACGCACATATACCAAAATGACCATACGGGGAATTAAATTAGTCTGTTTTTTTTTAATCATAACCATGTAACCATGTTTATACAAAAAATATTAATACGCAGTGATTTGGTCTTAATCAATCATTACTAGTCTCTAACACAGTGCAAAACCACCAGTTCACAATGTGGTAGAATCTGTACTGTGTAGAATATAAGGGATATGCTATTAATTTTGTAACTGAGTCTGATTGCTTGCTGCATACTTCAAGGTTTCTAAACTATAATAGATTTTGCAAATTTTTAACTTGTTCTCTTTTGTCTATTCTTGAGCAGTGAGCTGTTTTTTGACAGATACTTGCACTATATAAATTCCATTATGTTAATATATATTATTAGAACCTGCTTGACATTAATAGGAGAGGTAGATAGAGGCAGCAAAGGGGAGATAATATTGGTAGACCCCTCACATTCACCTGATAACTGGTACTGAATGGCCGGGTATAATATTCCATAGCCGTGCTATACAACTAGCTGTTTATATCTTCAAACAGGACATTTAATCTTAATTAAGAACAAAATATTTAGAAATAAGTATTAAATATTCAAATGGCAAAATAAGAATATGATACATGAACAAAATATAACATATTTTGAAAGATAGTATCAACCGATTTCTAACCTTACTGTGTGATATAATAGATTGACTTGCAAGAAAATGTAATTAACAAAATATGAAGTTGATGATCAAATTGTGATTTTGTTTTTTGATCCCTAGATATCCTGGCACATCATTCATGGATCACATCGAGAGATACCATGACGACCCTGATGTCCAGATGCTGGTGCTCCTAGGAGAGGTGGGTTTTCAAATCAGCAATAGATTAAAGGAGCTTGGTCCGATTGCCTCAACTTTTTTTTCAAACTTTTGGATATTTTGGTACCAAAACGTTGTTCATATTTTTCTCATAACCCATGTGAAATGTCATGGATGAGTTATGTTCTATTTTGAAGATACTTATGAAAATGTGTCTAATTATGGTAAATATTATTATTGAAATACACAATTGCCCATTAAATCAAAACTGTTTGACCGATTAAGCTGAAATTTGAAACTTGGACTTTGTGAGTGGTCATCTTTCATATGACAACTAAATTTTGAAAAATTGGACCAAGCTCCTTTAAAAAGGAAAAAGGCACTAACCCTATGAACACTGGTGATCACATTTGGTGCCCAAACACCATTATGTTATGGGGTGTCAGGGCTCAAAGGGTTGTAAGAACAAGTTAATAGAGAATTTTCTATTATTACCTGCCTTTGTTGTCCAATTTTACAAACTAGTAATTATAAAGAACAGTTAAGCAATCTATTTCTTTAGTTACAACTTAACTTTTACACTTTAGGAGTAACTATACATCAGAATCATGTGTTTTATATGAATATTGAAATGTACAAGGAAAGATGTATGTGGTACCTTGTGTTGCAATTTGAAAGAATTGATTATTGCTATACTTTGATCAACACTAAATAATTAGGCAGGAATTATGAGGCTTTTCTTCATCCGCAAGTAAACATAATCCCAGTTACACGCGTTGTAGATACTGATGCGCGAGTCACATGTGTAACGCACCCTGCATCTCCTGCAGTTGTGTTGTGTTCAGCTTCGCACGTACTCACCTGTATCAATTCACGATGTGAAGAGGCCCGCCTCTTTGGTGTTGATCAAAATATAGGTCAGAATTTTTGTGTGAGTCCAAGAGTCCTCACTAAAAAAACACCTTGTACAAAACTCATTGTCATTATACAAATAATGAATGTTTATAAGTGCAATAGTATACAAATATTGAATGGCTGAGAGTGCAATAGTACAAAATATATCATGAGGTCAAATTTGGATTTTTCTATTTCACGAGGCGTAGCCGAGTGAAATGGATCAGTCCAAATTTGACCGAATTATATATTTTGTACTATTGCACGAGCATAGGCATTTAATATTTGTTTTATATCATGATATCACACAGGTTTGTTTCATGCTGTGCAATGGAACAAACTATTGCACGGCTCAAATCACTGTTATCATGATATAATACAAATGTTTTCATGAGGTGAAAATGTTCTATTTTAATGATGCAAAGCCAAGTAAAAATAGAGCACTTCTGCTTTCACCAAACGAAAATATTTGTTCTATTGCACACATTTAAAATATTCATTATTATAGATTATTTTATATAGCATCTGAATAAATTATAATTCAACAAATGTAAAATAATTTGGAAAAAAATGCAATTTATGAAATCATTATCAGACCTGAAACTTTTCAGCTGATTTCAGCTCTTTTTATCATACCTTTTCAGCTGTTTTCTTGTTATATCAGCTTAATTTGAGCTCTTTGGTGCAAATTTTGACAGTTTTCAGCTCTTTTTTGAAGATGCAGTTTCAGGTCTGCATTATTGAATTTATTGAATAAACAATGCCATGTGATGGGCAATCTACCAATCAAATGACAAGAATCTACTTGGGTGTTCTATAAAAAGTGTTAAATGTTTCACACAAATTGAATGGAGGATAATTCAAACAATCTTACAAACCCCATTAGGGAGGATCCATATGGACTTTTGCAGAACTTAACAAAATTCTGTACCTTCCAATGGGTTCATACAAAATGTCAAAGTTCTCAATATTGGAATAATATGTTTTCCTTAAGGCGGTGTCACACATCACCGTACCGTACGAATAACTAATAACGAACTTGTTTGGTAATCGATATTACATGTATTTCAATGACAAATCCAGTGTACGTTATTAGTACGTTATTCGTACGTTTTGTAATGTGTGACACCGCCTTTATCTAATCCATCCATTTTTATCAATAGGTTGGTGGTGTTGAGGAATACAATGTGGCTTCGGCCATTGAGAGCGGTCGTTTGACAAAGCCCGTTGTAGCCTGGTGTATCGGGACCTGCGCTACCATGTTTACTACTGAAGTGCAATTTGGCCATGCGGGATCCTGTGCTAATGCTGAGAGGGAGACATCCAGGGCTAAGAACCAGGCGTTGAGAGTGGCCGGAGCATATGTACCCGACAGCTTTGATGATCTAGGAGAGAAAATCAAGTAAGAACTTGTTATTTTAACATTATTTGTTTAACCCTAAAAGAGCCGGGCTTTTTCGACCCACCTCACAGCCGGGGGGTGGGGTGGGGGGTGCGGATTTTGCGCCCCCCCCCCCTTATGATCCCGGAAACAGATCGACGAAACATCAAGTGTAGGGTACTGGTGGATAGCTGTGACCCTCACGAGTCCATTGGTACCAAAAAAATTGAAATTGGACCTTGTATGACGTCGGTCAAAAATCACCAAAAATCTGCAAAATCATGGTTTTGCGCTATTTTTTCAAGCAAAAGTTGCATTTTTTAGCAATGATGTGTGTGAAAGTATGCTTACACATGTTCTTGCTCCAAATGAATCAAATAAATATGATAAAACAAAGTGGAAGGGTATCCTGAAAACAAAAAACACGATTTGTGTGTAATTTCCATTGAAAATCAGTTTTTGGTCAGTTTTTCGTTTGACCCAGCGTGTCATTGCGCAACGCCATGTCCAAACCCTAGGTCCGATTTTCACAAAAGTGGTCTTAAAATAAGCGCAAGGCTTGAAGGAAAAAAGTCAAGAAGTTTCAGCGCGAAAAAATAACAACCGGCGGAGGTATAACAAAAATGTCAGAGGGGGGGATTCCGCTCCCCCCCCGGCTCTTTTAAGTATATAAAGGACTAAGGGTTAAGTATATAAAGGACTGCTTATTTGGATTTGCCAAACATTTTCTCAATTCTACTACTGTGGAATGCCAGTATGTGGCATGTTTTTCTATTTTCTGTTTCGCTTCATCGTGACAATGTGGCTGATAAATTGTGACAAAAATTATCAATTCTGATTTAAAACAAATGCAACTTACATTTTAGCATTTGTTTATCTAACCATATTTGTTGGTTTCGTGGTAAATGCCATGTTTGAAGAAAAACATGACATGCCATATACGGGTGCTCTACGGCATTCATTTTGGACTCAAGTTTGATTGATGAAGGTTTGTCAAATGAGGAGGCCCCTTGTTTTGTGTTATGTTAGGCCATTTAAAAAAAATGTTTGTCTCAAAGCTCTCCTACTCAAAAAAACTAATGCGAAATGCGGTTTTATTTTTTTAGATTTTATTTTTTTTAGATTTTTTTTTCATGTGTGACAGAAGTCATGAGTGCTATTCTAAATAGAAAAGAGTTCCATATGTACTCCCTAATATATTTACATGTCAGATACAAAATTAATGTTAAGATTGTCCTTTTTATAAATAAAAAACAGAATAAAGAACCAATTTAATTAAATTCTATATTGCAAGTAAATATAAAAGGATTTCATATGGAATTTTTGCCAATTATGAAGAATATTATTCAAAAAAAAATTAAAAACTGAAAAAAAAAATATTTTTTTGGACTTTTTGAAAAACTAACGCGCACACTAAAACTAACGTGCGCTGGAGCTTTGAGACAAATAATTAATTTTATTTAGCCTTATTACAACTACTACCCTAACCTTGAGGAATTTCAATGCGTGGGTTTATAAATAATGCTTAAGTGCTTCTTTGCACGACTCTTTTTATACTACCATTTCTGAAATAATTACAAGTACGTAAAATTTAAAATTCAAAAATTGTCAAGCGAGAGTCAAGCAATAATACACAAAAACTTGATTAGAAATTTTGACTCTAAATTTGGAGCATGTTGTCAAGAAAGCATTGTACTTTTAATTTAATAAAAATTAGTTGATGAACAAAACTTGACCAGGGATGATTTCCTGAGCTGCCTTTCTTTAATCCTAAATGACCCAAGATTGTATCGCATCTTGTTTTGTTTCAAACCAGTGAGGTGTATGAACAGCTAGTGAGCCAAGGTGTGATAGAAATCAAGCCAGAAGTACCCCACAGTACCCATGGACTACAACTGGGCTAGGGTAAGTGACAATATGAACAGCTAGTGAGCCAAGATGTGATAGAAATCAAGCCAGAAGTACCCCCACCCACAGTACCCATGGACTACAACTGGGCTAGGGTAAGTGACAATATGAACAGCTAGTGAGCCAAGGTGTGATAGAAATCAAGCCAGAAGTACCACCACCCACAGTACCCATGGACTACAACTGGGCTAGGGTAAGTGACAATATGAACAGCTAGTAAGCCAAGGTGTGATAGAAATCAAGCCAGAAGTACCACCACCCACAGTACCCATGGACTACAACTGGGCTAGGGTAAGTGACAATATGAACAGCTAGTGAGCCAAGGTGTGATAGAAATTAAGCCAGAAGTACCCCCACCCAAAGTACCCATGGACTACAACTGGGCTAGGGTAAGTGACAATATGAACAGCTAGTGAGCCAAGGTGTGATAGAAATCAAGCCAGAAGTACCACCACCCACAGTACCCATGGACTACAACTGGGCTAGGGTAAGTGACAATAATTGGATGAAGATAGCATTGGCCTAAAAAGCATCATATTCTTTACTGTTGTTACCCAATGCTTCAATATGTAATGGTTAATCATCATTATCAAGTTCTGAGAGTAACTTCTGAAGTTATACTTACCACAGATTGTGTGTGTTTTAAAGACATTAAATAGCTAAGCTACCTTGTCTAACTTTTAGGCTTTCAAAAGTTGGCTGATCTGTATAAGGTTTTCAAAGACCTCTTTTGATTGTCAGATCTGTTAAACTAGTGTGAAACTCGAGTGTATTAATTGGGCTTCCCTCAGCCAGTGACGATGGGTTTTTAGTGGTGTGCGCCTGGATTAATGATTGCATGATCGATGAATCAGTTTTGTGAATGGCCTTTTCAAGTAAATGATTAAAATAAGTGATAAATAGTGCAAAAGAACAGATACAATGATTTGTGTTTACTGCTGAGAGTACCAATAACTAAGCAAGTTCTTGACTGCATGGAAAGTGTGTTACACTGCTGATTTAGATTTACAACGAAGTGCTGTGATTAATTAGTGCTTGTTCTCTCTTGTAGGAATTGGGTCTGATTAGGAAACCAGCGTCTTTCATGTCTAGTATTTGTGACGAGAGAGGTCAAGAGCTGATTTATGCCGGTATGCCGATCACTGATATCTTCAAGGAGGAGATTGGCATCGGTGGTGTGCTGTCATTGCTATGGTTTCAAAGAAGGTAGGTAACATTGGGCGTGATTAGGAAATTGGCATCTTTTAAGGCAAGATATATACTCTCTTGATCCATGACTATATTCAACAAAATCTGATAGGCCTAAAAGACATCAGGATTAATTTTATGGTTAGGCCAAATTAAATTAATAGTTTTTCCTCAAAGCTCTCCTACTCTTGAAAAACTAATGCGAAATGCGGTTTTATTTAATGGGGTTTTTTTTAGATTTTTTTTTGTGTGTCACAGAAGTACTGAGTGCTGTTTTATTAACTTGATGTGCACAATTGAGTGTCAAACTTAATCGGCAACACCGTTTTAAAGATTGCTGCGATTATATTGGAAACACTGGGAAACACGAACAGTTTTGGGGAAAAAAATAAGAAAAGAGTAATAAAAAATCATTTTTCTGATTTTGAGGGAAACTAACGCGCACAATAAACTAACGCACGCGGGAGCTTTGAGAAAACTATTAATTTAATTTGGCCTTACCAGCGGTTAGTTCCTTAAAGTGATCTCAGCTTTGGTTTGTTGGGTAAGAATACTTTGGATGCCAATCCTTTACCCAATATTCTTTACTGTATAACATTGGAAACCAATTATTTTATCTGAAAACCTCAAGTGAAATTGGTGACTGATTTCCCTGGCACTTGGACACCTCTGCATCACATTATGTTGTCACTCCATACATTGCTATGTTAAAACTGAATGTGTATTATATAAATGTGGAAGATACTTTCAGAAATGATTTTAAGGATGGTTCTGGATGTCTGAGTTTCAAATTGTCAAGTTCCAAAATTTTTGAGTTTCAACTTTTCTTCGAGTTAAAAGTGTTTGAGTTTCAAATTTTTGAGTTCAAAATTTTCCGAGTTCAAAATTGTCGAGTTCAAAATTGTCACGAGTTTTAAATTTTCGAGTTCAAAATTTCTGAGTTTCAAATTTTTGAGTTCAAAATTTTCTGAGTTCAAAATTGTCGAGTTCAAAATTGTCAGAGTTTCAAATTTTCGAGTTCAAAATTTTTGAGTTTCAAATTTTTGAGTTTCAAATTTTTTGAGTTTCAAATGTTCGAGTTTTAAATGTTTGGGTTTCAAATTTTGTATTTCAAAATTTTGGAGATAACAATTTTGGAGTTTCAAATTTTCGAGCTCAAAATGTTCGAGTTTCAAATTTTTGAGTTTCAAATTTCCGAGTGTCAAATTTTTGAGTTTCAAATTTTTGTGTTCAAAATTTTTAAGTTACAAATTTATATTTTTGGTTCAGATTCTCAAAACATAATAATGATAAAATTGGATGGATTATTTCGCATGATACACAGATATATTGGTCTCGCTATGAGTTTGAATTTTTTTTTTCAAAACTCATAGCTCGACCAATATCTTTGTGTATCATACTCAATCCATCCAATTTTATATCAGAATGAACCACTACATATCATGGTTGTATTGAGATGTGTGCATTTTACATGTAACTTGTTTGAAAACAGCTTGGAACCGAACCATGCTTTATCTAGGTTTTGTTATAGAGTATAATTCCTAGAGCATATTTAAAACAACAAATTCTGATAACAAGTTGACCAATTAATGGTGCAAAATTACATTTCTCTTGCATTCACAGGTTACCAACCTATTGTAGCAAGTTTATTGAAATGTGCTTGATGGTAACGGCTGACCATGGACCTGCCGTATCAGGAGCTCACAACACAATAGTCACTGCTAGAGCGGGCAAAGATCTCATCTCATCATTATGTTCTGGTCTACTCACAATTGTAAGTGAACTTGGTATGCTAGGGATGATAGTATTCTTGCATTGAGGAGGTGTAGGAGTTGTGTTTGTCATAACTTGAAATTAATGAAGCTGACCAAAATGAATTTTAACCACATTTCTTTTTTGAACAAACCTTAACAAAATATATTTTGCCAAAATATTCTAAAAATTGTTTTTTAAAGTCATCTAGAAGGATAGTTTCAGGGATTAAAAACAAATGCAGATGAAAATACCAAAAAATACTGCATTATAAAGATGATGCACAGTTATTATTGTCTAATTATCAATCATATGGGCAATCTACTAATTGAACCTGCCCTTTAATGGGGAAATTGATGGTCGGTCGGTCGGATCTTTTTTTTAAGGCTGGATGAAATCATAGTGCTAGATTTGAATGTATAAAGGTTTACTTCAATCCCATATTTCACAGCACATTATCCAATTCTAATTCCAACTTTGTTGTCAATTTTCATACAGGGTGATAGATTTGGTGGTGCCCTGGATGCAGCCGCCAAACAGTTCAGTGAAGCATATGACACTAACCTCATCCCCATGGACTTTGTCAATAAGATGAGAGCAGAACACAAACTGATCATGGGTATTGGACACAGAGTGAAATCAGTAAGTAGAAACATTGAAGATGAATCAGTTTGGTAGTCAAACCATACAATAAACAGGAATCCAACAGGCACATACTGTATTTTTTGTAATACTGCCCTCTTTGTTGAGACAACCTTAATTATGATTAGGCCCCCCCCCCCAAAAAAAAAAAAAAAAAAATCTCTGTCTCAGCTTCTTTAGGCCCAAAACCCTAAGCGCTACGCTTTTTTTTTTAGTCAAAAAGGCTATGCGGACGCGGAATTTTTTTTATTACGTTTTTAGGTCACTATTTCCCCCCCTTTTTTTATCTCTCGATGTAACAAAAAAATAAAAGCAAAACATCTACTGAAAACCTAAAAAAAAAAAGAAATGCGGTAAAATTCGAAGCTGAGAGATAACTAATACGTGAATGCTTACTTGATGGCATGTATTGTGCCGTTATGGTACGTATCCAGCATGCTAGTTGAACCCCGACCTTATAGGACACCGTCATTGTAGATATCACAGTAATGGCTTTGTCAGATTAATGTATATGCCATAAAGAAAGGAAGCACTGCCCTTCATAGGAATCCAAATATTAGGGGGATTGTTTTGTTTTTGCATTTTGATATTCATATTTTTCTTTTCAAAATTCTTCAAAATGTGCTTTCTGTTATTGTATTTGTAGAACCTAAAGCATATAGATTTTTTTCTGCTATTTCTGATACCAAAAGTCCCCATTTTTCAATCTCCAATAGGCATGTGTACTGTATAAGTGGTATTTTTTTGCGCTACATTTATTTTCGCTCAAAATGGGGGCGAAAATAAATGCACCACGAAAATTAATGTGTACTTGTTGCAAAGGATATTCGGCCAATGTTCATGTGCGCGAAAATAATAATGTGCGAATTGGTCCAAAATTGGCCTTCCACGAAAATATTGGCGTTTACAGTACATCATTTTGATATTGTTTATTCGTCCCTGTCTGTTTCACTTGAATGACTGAGCTTTGAATGAAATATGGTATTATTGCTTTAAACTAAACTTCCTTTTTTTCCTCAGATCAACAACCCCGATATGAGAGTTGTCATTTTGATGCAATATGCCAAAGAACATTTTCCATGCACGCCGTTATTGGACTATGCCCTACAGGTGGAGAAAATTACCACAGCAAAGGTGAGATCAACATGATTTTGTAGAATTAATTAGATATTAAAACACGCCACAGAGTTGTTCATCGCGAGTCAACAACGATGCATCCATGCGGGTGCATATTTTTATCACACAAGGGTGGCTTTAGCCACCCGAGCGTGATAAAAATACACCAACGCATCGGATGCACAGTTGTTGATTCGCGATGAACAACTCTGTGGCGTGTTTGAATACCTTTCAACAACGAAAATCTTCGTATGAATTAAATTCTAAATCTTTTCAATTTAACAGATAGGCCAACTCATCTTCAAAAAATATTTAGCATAATCTGAAGCCAAGTGCTAGTTTATGAATGTTTAAATGTTGATTTGATGTTTTCAATTTTTCCCAAGCACCAGGATTTTGCACGTACTATTATGTGCACGACACTTTGAATATCAACTGTGGATTCATCACGAATCAAAAACGGTACGCTCCTGTATAAGGAGGTATAGTGAGTTGTTGAAAAGTGGATACATCATATCTGTCCAAGAATAAAACTTGGAAAATAATTATTTGCAACTTGAGTTTTGGGGATGGGGGGTAAGGAGGCCTTTACTGACATTTAAACATAGAAGTTACTAATTTCCGCATATTTGGATGTTGGTCAACCACAGATTTGTCATCAGCACCATGTTTGTTGTATAGTCCTGTGACATCATTCTGGGTCTCCTATACCGACCCTCAGTGTTGAGGTGGTCCCTATATGCCATATGGTCACTGGGGTTTGGCGCGATTTTTTAAAGGTGCGTAAATGCGCGGAAAAAAGGTCAAAATGGTGAAAATGTGCGATCCCCAATTAATCCTGTTAGTCAACCAAGAATACGAAAAACGCAATAAAAACAATACGCAGACAATGTTTACCGCCCCGAATTAAAACCACAAAAATTATAATGGCAATGGAAAGTCTTGAAAACATGATTCGTATGTTATTAATTACATTTTTCTAAATTTTTGGAAGTCATCTAGTTTTAAATAATAATGAATTTACAATCATTTCTTGATAGTTTATTTGTGAATTTACATTGTAAAAAGTGTTTTGGGGAAAATTTGTGATGGGTCCCAAAAAGCGCGATTGAGACCGAAAGGCGCAAATAGACCAATTAGACCATGGATAAAACACTGTTTTATTTACTTTCAGCATATTTTTGACATTTGTACATACTTTTCAAGCTTTCATACAACTATTCAGGCTTTTGAATATTTGTTACTGACATCCCTGTGGTGTTCAGACATTGGGAATTAAAGTTGCCTGAAGAGAACCTTTTCACTTTTACACGTCTTGTGCGCAGAGGTTAAAGTTCACACACAACTCTACTCATGAGCTCGCGTTATTTGGCTGCTCTGTTGCTGCGTGACTAGATGATGGATTGATTTGTTTGATGTTCACGCATGCTGCAATTTGGTCCTGCCTAGAATGAAAAGGATTTTTTCAGAATACTATACTACTCGGGTACTGCCAGTACAAAATTGCTTAGGAGGTGACATACCTTACTTTGATGAAACTTAATACCTTTTTTCTTGACACATGGTAGGACGATATCTTCCCTATTTTATTTAATGAATTTAATGCTTTGGAATTGTTATTGTTTTATTTTCAGAAACCCAATCTGATTTTGAATGTAGATGGCTTTATTGGTGTAGCTATGGTTGACCTGCTCAGGAATAGTGGCTGCTTCACTCTGTAAGTAGTTTTTGTCTCGCCTGAAAAATTTTCAGAAGAGACATGCTATTCCTTAAAACTGTCCGCCGTCCACATTTCTTGTCCGGAGCAAATCTTGGAAACCGTATGCCCTATGTTGACGATACTGGTGAGTGGGTAGGGTTGGAGCTGAACTGGCGCTGCGTACAATTTGAACGCAAACTATGCATATGAAATACCTAATTTGCATAATTTATGCGTGATTTGGTATTTTAAGTATATCTCCTAAACCGTAAAGGCTATGGTAATGAAACTTGGTGACATGAAGGGGTTCGGGATTAGCACACGTGCCACACCTTTTTTTGGGATGCGGTGAAGGTAATTCACGGTCAGGTCATTTGAGGTCAAATTTTTAAAATTGTTCAAAAAGTTGACCTGAGGTCATCTGAGGTCATTTTGAGGTCAAGCTCATAACCCCTGACCCCACATGGATCAAACTTAGACCATAGAAAGTACTTGACCCAAGGTCAAGGTCAGTCAAGGTCAAAAGGTCATCTGAGGTCAAATTTCCAAAATTGTTCAAAAAGTTGACCTGAGGTCATCCGAGGTCATTTTGAGGTCATGGTCATAACTCATGAACACCTGACCCCACATGGATTAAACTAAGACCATAGAAAGTACTTACCCAATGTCAAGGTCAGTCAAGGTCACAAGGTCAAATTTCAAAAATTGTTCAAAAGGTTGACCTGAGGTCATCCAAGGTCATTTTGAGGTCAAGGTCATAGTTCATGAACCCCTGACTTAGACCATAGTGTCCCCAGGGCAAGGACATTCAAGGTCATAAGGTCATCTGAGGTCAAATTTCCAAAATGGTCCAATTATACGACCTTTCCCTTGGGGGTCAAAGGTCAAAAGAAAGGTCAAATTTTCAAGTTTGTCGAATTTCAATGGTTAAGGTCTCAAATTGTTCCATTATGATGGATGATAAAGTCGGTTGATAACACAGGCGAGACTACTGGTTCGCGAACCATCTTGTTTATTTTGCGATCATCTATTGATAAACTTCATACACTTAGCGTGCCTTTTATGGCATTACCATTTATTATCTACTATACTCTGTAAATCTTGAATTATGCAACAAGCAGCCAATTAACACACATAAACCAATATGACCATACGGGGAAGTAAATTAGTCCGTATTTTTCAAACCATAACCACGTACCAAATCGTGCTGAATATTCAAGTGAACTTCTTTCAATGTTTGTCCAACATTGTAGCAACAAAATTAGCCCAAAATAATACCAAAATCAGGAACTATTTATGTAAAAAATATTAATACGCAGTAATTTAGGTCTTAAATCAATCCTATTCAATCATTACTAGTCTCTTACACAACACAGAAACCTCAGCTCACAATGTTGTAGAATACAAGGGAAATGCTTTAGATCTCGTAACAGAGTGCTGCTTGTTGTATACTTCAAGGTTTATAGAGTATCCAGTAGCTAAGATACACAATTTTCACATTTATTTTGCATCATTAATTGTTTTTTAGTTGCAGCTCAATACATTCTAAATTTACCAGAAGCCAAAACATCCTAAATTTACCAGAAGCCATTAATCAAACTAACCAATAATATACAATAAAACGTTCAACTCAATGCTTGTTTTGTAAACCATGTGATTGTTTGCAATTCAACTTATTTACACAGCTAATTGCAATACAAGGAAAATGTTTGACAAAGCACATGTCGGAATTTGTAAAAAATCAAGCATAAAAGATGAGATGTGAAATGTAAATATGTTCATGCATTCTTATTTACTCTTCGTTTTTGAGTTCTGAAAGGTGTTTCCCCTTTTGTAAATCCTGTGAGTCATTTTTTCATGCCATGAGGTAGGCTATGATTTAACATTAAGAACAGATACATGGTTTCCCTTGAAAAAATCGAGTACAATTCTAGTACAACATTCCTGAGATGCACATTTGGAACACAATTGTAGTACAGTTTTAGCACAAATATAATACAAATTTGTGTACTATAAATGTACTCAAATTGTACTTAAATGATGTTCCAAATGTGCACCTTAGAATGTTGTACTATTTTTGTACTTGATTTTTACTAGGGTTAGTTGCTGCACCTGTATTTTCATCCTGGTCATATTCAGCTAGTTGGTTTTAATAGAAACATTTAAAAATTGTATAGCATCGTGTCTACCCCCCCCCCCCCCTCCCCAGTTAAAAATTTGAATGATGTCACTGTATAATTAGCCAGGGCTTCGAAATCCGCGGTAATGCGGCTGCACCGTTCCCAGAAAAAGTTGAAGTTGAAGTCCCCCCCCAAAAAAATTGGTAAGCCTAAAAAAGAATAATAATAATATAAAGTCAAATAATAAGTAATAAAATCACGAGAATTTTTTTTTCATAAATCTCACAGAAAATTCTCATCAGCACAATAAAAATTCCCAGAAAGGTTTATTTTTTTTCTATACCCTCATAGTCTGCCCCCACCCAGGATATGGGAAGCTGCATAAAGGGTACATATTACAATCTAACTACCGATAGGATATGCGCTTGAAAAGGCCGCAAAAAGCCTAAATGAAGTGAAATGATTGTGACGATCTACCTGCAGCGAATCATGAGCGGTTTGATCGAAATGGAAAATTGCTATACAAAAACCAGTTATTATTATTATTATTAATAATCAGTGGAAATCTAGTTGATCGTTTTAGTAGGATTTTAATGTTACAGCAGAGTGTCAGGTTAGTCCATCCTCTAAAGCTCAGAGCTTGGACATTTTGCAAGATTTATTTGAAAAAGAGAGGGGTGAAAAGGATTAAGAAAATGAAAGGAGAAAAGAAGGAAAGGGGTATTTGAAGTTATAAACCTTAGGCACTCATCTATATCAGTGTATACATGCATGAACACAGGTTTTCAAAATACTCCCTAAACATGTTTTGGCTTTACTTGAAAAAAGAATGTCCCTAAAGCAACAGAAAAAAAATGTTTTACAGGCCTGAGCAACCCTAATTTTGCATTTTGGGGATTTTTTTTTTTAGCTTTGCCAAAAAATCGTGTAAAATCAGCCGTGTTTTTTTTTTTTTAAGGAAATTTCTTGGGGGGGAAAAAAAGCGATTTTTTTTCCAGATTTTGGGGTTATATTAGGCAAAAAAATCAGAAAAAAATTCAACCGACTGACTCTACTTGAAAGCTTCGCTCACCCGTAAATCGGGGTTTTTGTTGTCACCTAAACAAGGATTTAGCGCAGTTTCACCTTAAATTGTACTCCCTATGAAAAACGCACCCTTTTTGTTGGAAAATCATTTTTAGACACCTGACCATGATCAAAGCGACACAATTAAACATGATATTCTTTTAGATAAAATGGCTCATTATGGAATAAGAGGTCTAGCATTGGAGTGGTTCAGAAATTACCTATCAAATAG
>JXSR01S069224.1:252581-264278 GCA_000969725.1 Ophiothrix spiculata
CACAAGCGTTTCCAAAAAGTTACACCAAAATGTCACAAACGGTACCAGACGTTACGAAACAAAACATTGCATTAAAAGAAATCCTGACGATAGAATTTCCTACCATTTTTATGAACTATTTGTAAATATGTTACCCATCATCTGTGAAAAGCGCAATAAAAAATTCGCTAAAATGTCAGAGAATTTTCACTTTGAAGTCATTTGGAGCAAAAAAACATTTCCGTGCAATGTCACAAACGTTACCAAACGTTACATGAACTTTATTCAGTATTTTGGCCATTAATTTAATCTTTAAACACCTATGTCTTGATCCCACCAGTGAGCACCATTATCAACAACAAACTCGTTGATATAATGTTTAAGCTATGTTCTGTGGCCATTTAAAAGTGAAATTTTTCCATTTTTACTTTGGAAGCACCCAGCAGGTTATGTAGCTATAATATTGAGCAAATTCAGTTATATTATCTTTCGTTTCAATAATTCATTATTAATGATTTAAACTTAACACAAGCAAAGAGCAATAATCTTTCATTCATTATTTTCTATAATTTTCAAAATTATTATAATATGCAAAGAATAATATTTAAGATCTTGGTAACAGATATTTGGTATGTTATTTTATCGATTTTTGTTGAAAGTTGATGTGAACCACTTTTTTATAGCAAGTTGGTTTTAATTTGTGATTTGAAACTTTTTACAATGTATTTAAGATCCAATTAAGATTTAATCCAAGTTTTGCAAAAATCTGAAAATTAAGAAAGATACCCACCCCATGTGTGTTTTTTTACTGTAACTCTGCTTCATGTGTTTCTCAGAAGCATCTGATTTTAAGAGAGCTTGTCAAAAGTATTCTGAAGCTCATGTTTGTCTGTGTTTGCAAAATAAAGTAATTCAGAAGATTTACGCTATATTTTTTAAGGAAGTAATTTGTACTGAACAGAGTATAAGGACACATTCATCGTGACTGAAGTACGCAAATATAACCTAAAATGATATTAGAAATATTGATTATGGTTAATACAAAAATGAAAACCTAAATTTAACATTTTCATTAATAAAAGTACATGCTTCATTTTTGCTATTTTCAGGACATTTCTTGGATCAGAAGAGACTGAAACAAGGATTATACCGTCATCCATGGGACGATATCTCCTATGTACTTCCAGAAATTCACTGAACCGCCACCAGCAGAAACCGTTCCACAGTACTGTAATTGTGTTAAGTGAAATGTCAGACCCTTGTGCCGATAATATGAATAACAAGTTACATGGTTTGTTTATAGAAATTTGTCTCTCTATAGAATGCTATCCCATGGGTGTAATGTGACGTGTTATAAGCAGACTTGTAGAGACTAGACGATAATTGATCACCAGAAAAGTTATTTTTCTAAAACCTTTAGTGGAAGATTGGTAGTGTTAGATTGTAGTGGTAGATTGTGAATATGTGTGTATTCCATGCAAAAAAAAAGTTTCAAAGTTAGATTACATGAGTAGGTCTTCTTATCTTGTGGTGTATGCCCAAAATGTAGCAATTTGACAATCTGAGTTCAAAAAACAGAGAAATACATAGCATAAAATGTGTACTGTAAACATGTTTAATTTTGTGGGTACATCATTTTGCTCATTGTTGTTAGCAAACTTTTATTTATTGATAATTTATCAAATTTTCAATTAGTGAAAATCTCTTGTAAAATGAAGAAATTTACAGTATATGGTGCTGTACCATTTATTTTTCTCATTTATGTAGCACGTGGAGTTAAAAACTTTCACATGCAGAATATATAAGCAACATCAAATTGAACCATAAAGGCAGTGTAGAGAATAATTATAGAATATGAGTAGTGTGGTAGCCTCAAAATGCTATTTTAGTTTTAAAATCTGACAATCCTGTGTGTGCATATTGCCGAAAATGTGGAAATATTGCTTAATCTCATGTGATTGTAAATTGAATAGTTCATGTATTTTTCTTGATCCCATTTGTAATAATGTTGTGTAATGGTGAATAATGTAGATTGGTTAGATGGGGATGATTAATGAAAAAGGTGACTGATAAGTGCAAATTGAAGTCATCCCCTTAACCCCTACATCCTTCTCACCCAAGATTTCCACCCCTTAGGCCAAGAAAAAAAATGTTGTGTTGCCCTTTTGTGAAAAAAGTCGGTCAGTCCGAATTCTTTTTTTTTTTTTAACTTTTCCTGAAGGATATTTTGACCTTAAAAAACTGTAAATACAATGCATGTTAAAGTCATATGATGACAAAACAAGATAATTTCTTAGTTATTTCTGACAGGACACCAAAGATTTGTTAATTTAACACATTTATTGCGAGTTTCTGTGCTAGAAACAGCAAGTTTAATAGAAAAAATTGTTTTTAAAAAAAAATCTGGACCTGATTTTTGCCAGATTTAGGGCAACACAACAATTTTTTTAGGCCTTATCATTGTTTGAATCTTATTACCACAAGCATTTCTTGAACTTATGCCAAAGATCCAAGGTTTTCATGGCCTGTGGACATGACTTAGAATTACAACATGTTTTATGTTAAAAGTGGAGATTCGTACGTAGTGGTATGAAATACTGTTTTCATTAATTTCATTTTAATGATAACATGTTACATTTGTTGTATGTTCAATGTAAAATGGCTATTGTCTTTACAATAGCCTTAAAGGGTTCAAATCAGTCTGTTTCCAAAATTGCGTCAGTTTGTTTTATTCATATATGTGATGACTCACCCCGAAAAGGGGGACTTTGCGACCGAACACTTTTCAAGATACAGGTAAAAATAGGCAGCAAAAAATAAAAATAAAATAATAAGAATTTCCAGCAGATTTTCTGTTGTAAAATGTGATCGCCTTGGATCAATTTCAATGTTGCAACAGATGAAATGATAAAATCAAAATTGATATAATCTGCAAAGTCCCCCCTTTCGGGGTGAGCCATCACATATATCTTTGTATTAATCATTTAATAGGACCAATAATTATTTTAGATGTTTAACATAACCTCCGACTAAATTGATTGTCTTCATGCGAGTATTGCATTAATAACTTAATAAATTCAGTTGCTCATTGAAATTATACAGATGCATATATAAACATTTGGACATCATTTGTGTATTAAGAAATCATTCCATCTTTGTGGATACAGAAGTTTAAGATAATACAAAGATATGCTAAACTTCACGTATTATTTTTAACATTATATAATAATCTATTTTTAGACTCCTTACCGTATTTTCTTAACATCCTAATTCTTTGTTTCGTTAATCAACATCAGGTTTCGCTGATGATGATAAAACACACACATATTGTAGAAGTAGCACACTCAATATATGTTTTGTGCAAAAAATAAAAGCACTGCAAAAATATTGTGTATTTGTGTAATGTGCATGTACCTTGCATGTTAACATTTTCAGGTCCATGTAGAAATCATTAAAAATTGGCCGGACGCAAAAATTACTGTGCATGGCAAATCCATAGTAGAGGTTGCATTTAAAAACAATCGGGCCCTGTACTCTGGATTGCTGTTTTCACTGTCCAATAAATTATTGCTTAGCCTATAGGTTTCAATGTGTTGAAGGTTTTCTCAGATTACACCACCAATAGAAATGGCAATAAACACAAGTGCAAATAAAAGATTCTGCTTGTTAATACAGGCCAGCTGATAAATATTTAATACAAATTATTATTTATAAAATATTGCACTATCTGATAAACTTTGTAGAAAACTTCATATTCTTTACATTATAATAACATAATGTGAAATGGAATATTTGAAGAGTAATACTTAACATTAGGGGAAAATGTTTAAATAGAAATACTTAACTGGTGGTAGGTAACTGATTTCTAAAGTAATACCTACTAAACTGACAAATTGATCATTTTTTCTGTGTTTATATTGCACTATGCTATGGTGACTTTTGTACTTAGGCCAAGTAAAATTATATGTTTCTCGTCCGGATTTTTGAAAAAATGACGATGAGGGGCGTTTTTATTTTATATTTCCCGGATGGCTGTCATTTCAGATTACCAGCAAAGCCACAACAATACCTTCACTCTTGCAAAATGATACTGTGCATGATTTAAACATTTCTTGCAAACAAAATTAACATATATATTTATAAATGATACATCAAGAGTATTTCAAAATTCTGAAAATCTCACGACTTTTTATGCTTTTTGTTCGTATTTTTTTTGAAAATAATTCAATAACATTAAGTTTTACTAGTGACGTGCGCAGGAATTTTTGACTGGTGGGGCTAGATACGAAGTCCCCCCCCCCCTGACTAATGAGACCCAAAAGGTACAGCTATCTTTTGAAAATGAAATAATGTTGTAGGCAAAAAAATGTGACTTTCAGAATTTTTAACACCTCTATTGATTCTCAAAATATTGGACATTTCGATTGAGATTATCATAAACCATTTATAAAATGGTATAACAGTGACATGGGTCATTGTCATTTCTAGTAGGCCTACATTGGACTTGGTCTTGAGTCAAATACTTGGTGAATTTTGCTGTGTGTAAAATAAGTAACTTAATTGTTTTTGTGAAGTGATGGTTCAAAATTAGGTTATCAAACAAAAACCATCAAATGTCAAAATCCTTAATTGAAACCTAACTCATATAAAGGGGAAGTGTAGATATATAAATACTATGTACTTAATGAATGATTAGATGTGATACTTATGAAATATCAACTTGAAAATATAGTTTCAATAATGTTCCCATGAGTTGATGGTCGAAATATGTTATATTTATGAAAAAGCTATTTTATAACTAGCACCTGACTAAATGATACTTATATTTATTATTGGTTTTGTAACCTTGTTTAGAATACTAATTATATATGGATATTCAAATGTTACCTCTTACTAGTATGTAAAGGAGGTTGGAATCTCTCAAATTCTAAAAAAAGTGCTCTCAAATTCTATAAAAAAAACATTAGATTTTTGACTAAACATTGTTTCTGGGTTAAATATATTTTTGCTATAGTTATGTCAAAAACAAGATCTGATGAATGCAGAAATACAACTTTTTAGTCAAAATCTGGTGCTATTAATGCACCTTTTATAATTTCCTTTCTAAAAAGTGATACTTTTATACACTTATACTTATTACTTACCAAAAAGTTCAGTTTTCAAGTTATGACAAAAACGTTTAGGAATCGTGCTATTCCATAAAAAAAATCCCTCTCCGTAGAGAATGAAAGATGCTGATTTTTGGTGACTGAAGATAATTTTCAGGAAAAAAGAGGAAATTTCTTTGAAAATTCTGAAATTTCAACAAAACCCAAAAGTTTTATCTGGAATAAACCATTGCGAGGCTCCAACATCCTTTATGGTGCGTTTACACTGTGAAGACTTCTTTCGACGGAGGGTAAAGTATTTGCA
Source organism: Ophiothrix spiculata (assembly GCA_000969725.1). Classification (NCBI taxonomy): domain Eukaryota; kingdom Metazoa; phylum Echinodermata; class Ophiuroidea; order Amphilepidida; family Ophiotrichidae; genus Ophiothrix; species Ophiothrix spiculata. Next base: position 257,973 of record JXSR01S069224.1, read on the forward strand.
ACTCAAAAGTTGTAACTGGAAATGACTGATAGTAACGATAGTGTGCATGGCTAGCATTGTGTGTAAGCGTAAAATTCAAAAGTGCAATTCACAGGTCTACGTTGCTTGTTGTTACCCCAAGTCGTCACAGTGTAAACGCACCTTAAGCATATAATTGTAACATTCTATTGATTGTATTCCAATTGAATGTAATCCATGTAAGTTCTTTGAGACCAAAATGATTAGATCCAGGTAGATCACCTTTCATAAATGTGATGTAAACCAATTGAAATAAAATATTTGACAAAAAACTGCTATTGCCAGATTCATTTTCTATCGTTAATTTAAGTTCTAGAGATTTCACTTTCCTCAGGGAAATTTTGTCAAGATTGTAAATTTCAAGAAATGCTATATTCACCCTTTTCAGAAAATTGTGTTTTACTGTATCCTCGCGTCCAGTTCAACAATCGATGTTCTACTACAACAAATTTGGTATCATTATTTGGGCAATTTAATTGTCTTTTAAATGCAAAAAAACTCCCAGGACAATTGAACAAAAATAATGAGATCTATGGTTCAAAGTGTGAACCGACTCAACAGGGGAGGTGGTGGTGGAAAAGACGGTGGCGGAAAAGCCCATTGACTTGTACACAAAATTGTGAAAAATTACCAATCTTACATATCAGTCATGCTACAGATTGTAAAGGTCAGATTCCTTTTATCCGTTTGCGGTGGGGTTGCAGTGCGTTTTGCACTGTAAGGGTACTGGTAGTGGTATAATTTAAAGCACACGATTGAATGGTATCAGGTTGAAGCCTGGGGTTGAAGCTTTACATATTATACCAGTACCCTTACAGTGGTAAAATGTAAGAACCATTTCAAGACCCACTGACATACTGGAAAGAAATTTAGAGGGATTTTTTGCATTGTGGTGACAAAATGTTAAATAAATATTGATAATGCAGATACAACTTTCTTGCATTCAAATGACAAATTGTATAGGCAGAAATCTTCTGAGTTTGGCATTCCATTGTGTCCCACGCAGTTTGAAAAAAATTAATGTTAAAAAATCAGAATTTTAACTTGGTCTGATTTTAAACTTGGTTTAAATCTTAAACCTCTTGTGTATACAGCCCTTCAGTTTTATACCTTTTCATTAACTCTGTAAAATATACTTCCATCAACCATGGGTTATGTACAAAACAGAGTACGGGATGAGCACCAGGGTTAATATTCACTGGCATCAGTGTTTTCAGTCTGTCTTAAAGATCGTCCAAGCCTGTCCCAATCATCTTTCTTAATCTGTCCCTGATCGCACCTAACGACACTCAAATGCTCAATCTCTCGTGGCATCTTACATGTTCTCAGCATAATTGGAATCGCGCAAGATCTATTCAGATGCGTCATGTGAGCTCTGTTGATTTCGTAGCGACACCATTGATCACGAAGAGAGTCTGGGCTTAGTATGATCAGCGTGCGATAGGAATTCTCCACACTGTTTGCAATGTTATCAGCGATTGTTGCGCCAAGTTCGTAATCTCTGTACCGAAGCACCCCAGTGAGTCCTGGAAAATCTTTCTCTAGTTTATACACAAAAGACACTGCCCATCTGTGATCTATATGAGCAAACGATACAAAAAAATCATTCTTGAATTCGCTTGTGATTTTTGGCTGCAGAAAGAAGCCGATGTTGGGATAAGTAGGACTCTTGTTGTACTCTGATAGGATGTTGATGAATCCTAGTCGCTCTGTCTTGCAGTAATTAAAACGCGACAAGTCACATTCAAACCCTTGACAGTTGGTTCCATGTGTGTAGCGCCAGGCCTCGCCAACCGATGGAGCACGATCCTTCATACTCGCCTTGACTTGTCTTTGCAAGTCTCTTTGAATGCGAGCACCTTGCGTCTCGTTCAACATTTCAAGACATGTTGCCCATCTTCCATGTGTTACAGATGTGTCAAAACTATCCCTTTCCTGACATTTTGTAGCAATACTAAAATGCTGAATACTCTGGTGAAGATCACCCAGAAGGAACAGAACATAGCCCAAAGAAGAGTGGTCAGCATGGGTGGCTTTTTGACGCATAGCCTGAGTGAATGAGTCCTTTGCTTTCAACAGTAACTGCTTTTCATTCTCTTGGTGAGTCATTGTCTTGGAATCTCCATCAACGTTAATACTTACTTTGTGTAATGAATGTAATCTTGTAAATTCTCTAGAGTTGTCCGTTTGATTTTCTTTAGAATGACCAGAAGATTGTGTGGTTCTTTCATCCAGTTGTATGCTTTCTATTCCTTCTTGGACATCATTGGAAAGCTCTATCTCACTGCAAACTTGATTATCTGTATTTTGTTCAATTAAAGTAACCCTTTCAGAACAGTTAGTATATTCTACGTTGTTTTCAGCATTATCAGCACAGACAGTTGTAAGATGTGAAGTATCTGGATGATTTGTCTGCTTGTCTCGCGCCTTCCACAATTGCAAATAGATTAACCCACATTGCCTATGTGCAATCTGTGTATCCGATAGCCTTAATGATGCCTGCAGAAGCTCCAGTGCTTCTTTGTACTTCTTCATTTGAGCATATCCTTTCCCAACGATGCACAAGACATCCGCATCTTCTTGAGATAATTTCAAAGCATTCTGAAAGCAATCAAATGCTGTTATACCATTGAGCTCCCGCTCATGTGGAAGAATATCTTGAAAATATCTATTTGGTTTTCGTAGCATAATATTTCCTAAATTGGCCCAAGTTTTAGGAACAAGTAATTTATCACCATCTGCTAGTTTGATTACATTGAAGAAACTTTGCACAGCGTCGCGCAACACTGATGCCATCTGGGTGCCAGGAGCTTTGCACAGCACATTTTGTTCGTCTCTCCTGGCTAAACAATGCGCGTACTCAAACTGCCATTCTGCCTTTTCCAAATTATCCACAACATGTTTTCCCTTACTTATAGCTTTGACCAGATAAGGCATATAAGTAAACCGTCGTTCATCCTGTTGAAATTGTTTAGTGGCAAGTGCTCGATCAACGAAAGCACGGGCGAGGGTTACAGGATTATTTGCGCAAAGAACTTGCTGCAACTTTGCTGCATGTTTCTGATACTGCGTCAACAAACCATGGCGTTTATAAATAATCATCAAGCAGCTTATTGCAGTTACGTTACAAGTGTCTAAGACAAGTACATCTTGAAATCTTTGAATACCTTGATCTTGCTTGTGTAGTGAGTAGTCCAGGAACCCAAGCAAGTTGGTTATTGCTAAGGTCCGTGTGGGTAATTTCTTGAAGTCTAGTTGTTCTTGCAGTAGTATCAAGCGCTCCCTATGTAAATCCATTTTGTCCAGACGTTTTAGTTCGGGCCACGTAAAATGACATCCCATGTCACTAACTACATCTTCTTCCCGCTCTTGTTGATCCATAACATCAAATGCTGTTTTGCTGTCAAAAATGAGAAATATAAGTTAATTTTCTGAAAGGTGAAACAATATATGGCACTACTTTATTGGTATAAAAATGAGAATATATGTGATGGCTCACCCCGAAAGAGGGGACTTCAATGGAAGATGATATAAATTTTGATTGTTTTCATTTTATCTGTTGCAGCATTTTTCAAGCTTTAAAATAACACCTTACTTGTTGAGATCAATCAAGGCGATCAAATTTTACAAAAGAAAATCTGCTGGAAATTCTTATTATTTTCTTTATTTTTTGCTGCCTATTTTCACCTGTATCTTGAAAAGTTTTCTGTCGCAAAGTCCCCCTTTTCGGTGTGAGTCATCACATATTTTAGGTATGCAGTGTAAGCATCTGTATTAACATGACTAAGCAACATCAGAAACATAATACTGAAACATATTTGAGGTCTAAAAGTGGGTTATGATTGCAAAACATTTTTGACGTATATAAAAACGTCGTATGAAAACTTATTCGGTAGGCATGTACGTTTATAAAACAGTGTAAAACAATTGTTAGCTGGATCATTCAACACGTTAAAAAAACACGACATATATCTAAATAGTAACGGCATATTGGAAATTTTCAAGACAATCTTCATGTTCACCCCCAATAGGTTAGATGACATGGAAGTATGGCAAGCCAAATACTCAAATTATAGAAAAACTAAATTTATCACAGAAAAACCTAGTTTTTCTCAAAAAACTAAGTTTATCACTTGATAAACTCAGTTTTTCTGGATAAACTTAGTTTTTCAACAGAAAAACAAGAGTTTTTCTGAGAAAAACTTGGTTTATCTGAGAAAAACTTTAGTTTATCTCAGATAAACTAGGTTTTTCACTTTAAATACTTAGTTTTTCTGATAAACTTAGTTTTTCAGATTATCAGAAAAACCTTATTTATCAGAAAAACCTAATTTATCAGAAAAACTTAGTTTATCTCAGAAGTAGGTTTTTTTACTAGAAAAACATAGTTTTCCTAATAAACCTAGATTTTCTGAGTTTATCAGAAAAACCCAGTTTATCAGAAAAACTTAGTTTATCTCAGGAAAAACTAGGTTTTTTTGTTTATCTCAGGAAAAACTAGGTTTTCTGATAAACTTACTTTCTCTGATAAACTTAGTTTATCTGAGAAAAACTTATAGTTTATCTCAGATAAATAAACTGTGTTTATCAGAAAAACCTAGTTTATCAGAGAAACTTGGTTTTTCACTTTCTGATCAATTTTGTTTTCTGATAAGCTGAGTTTATCAGAAAAACCTAGTTTTTAAGAAAAACTTAAATTATCTCAGAAAAACTAGGTTTTCCACTCGAAAAACTAGGTTTCTGATAAACTGAGTTTTTCTGATAAACTGAGTTTATCAGAAAATCTTAGATAAACTAGGTTTTTCACCTGAAAAACTAAATTTTTCTGAAAAACCTAGTTTTTCAGTGAGAAAAACAAAGTTTATCTGAGAAAAACTTGGTTTTTCAGAAAAACTTGGTTTATCCCTTGATAAACTGAGTTTGAGTTTATCAAGTGATAAACTTAGTTTTTCTGAGAAAAAATTAGGTTTTTCTTTGATAAACTTAGTTTTTTCTATATTTTGAGCATTTGGCTTGCCATACTTCCATGTTTTTCTAACCTATTGGGGGTGAACATGAAGATTGTCTTCTTTTTTTTGTCTAATCTATAAAACTAGCAATGTGGAACAATTCGCTTTTTTGGTCAGAACCGAGATAACAAACAACAACCGAAAGAAATGTTATTTGTTAACCAAAATGAGAGCTTACCACTAAAGAGGATTTAGTTTCAAATTTCAGCTGAATCGATTCAGCTATTCGAGTTCATGAGTAATTTTGTATTTCAGATATGTCTATGTGTGTAAATTTAATTGTAATAAACACAAATTAGACACGTTAATATCATCAAAACGGAGCCAGTTTCAGCTGTATATAACATTTCACGTGAATCATGAGAAAAATTGGACCAATATTTTGGTATGAAAATCTCAAAAAAAAGGTTTCAAGAAAATTGGGAGCACTCAGACTGAGTTCTACTGAATAACATAGAGTGATTAACTACCCTGACCCTTTGTCGCATGCCAGAGTAGGCCTAATTTAGGCGATATGTCCTACAAAAACGCACAAAGGCATTCTTACCTCGAATGAAATTCTTCCAAATCCACTTTCTATATACCTCCAGAAAATATCCTCAGCAATAACTGTCACGAAATTCGCTCGTTCCATACTAGGCCTACCAGTTGTCAAAGCATTATATTAGATAGCATTTTGGTTTTGAATATGTAAAAATAGCTCAATGAGAGCAAAACTCTTGGATACAAAACTACTGGCGACGTTGCCATGGCACTGCACAATGTACAGAATTTTAATTCACAATGGATAGTTTCTGTTTGATAATAGTTTGTGTTTGGAACATTAAACATGGATCATTCCTTGACAGATTTCTAGGATAGGAAGTAATTAAGTTTTAAGTTTTACACCAACAATCATGAATAGTAAACTGGTTTCATATTGTGTATCCGACAAATATTGTAACAGGCAGGCGTGCGCAGGAAATTTTGACTGGTGGGAAGTTCCCGCGACTATTGAGACCCAAAAGGTATACACCCGATTTTTTTTTTGGACGTAGCTTTTGAAAATTGGCAAACTTTCAATTTCTCAACAAAATTAGATACCAGTGGCGTATAATCAGCACGGGGCAAGGGGGGCAGACTACCCCCTGACAAAAAAAATCGAGCGGGAAATAGGGGCAGCAAGCGGGAAAAATCGGGAAGGACAAGAAGAGAGCAGCTGGTAGACAGGAAACAATGAGGAAAAGCTTAAAATCGTGCCAAGAGGTGTGCAGAAAACGTTTAAATCTTCTTTTTTTTT
>JXSR01S069225.1:5509-16549 GCA_000969725.1 Ophiothrix spiculata
GGTTCGAGGAGATATTTTGCGTCATCTGTATTTGAGATTATAACCACATGGATCTGGTTAAATGATAAAGATTTAATAAGCATGAACGACAAGATTTATGCAATATGGTATAAAAGTAAAGTGTGCTATATCCTTAGTTAATGCAATATGGTATAAATATATATTTATATATTTATAACAATATATCCAAGATTAATGCAATATGGTATAAAAGTAAAGTGTGCTATATCCTTAATAAATGCTCTCTGATATTTTCCTGAAGGTACATGCATAAAACAAGATCAACAGAAATAGAAACTCACACGGATAAAGTTAAAGCTGATTTGAAAGTGCTAGTATAGTACTGAATGTTAGTTGATATTGCTTTATAATGATTCAATAAATATTCACATTGTATTGAAAGTATAATGTTGAATTGCAGAATTATGTTAATCAAAGAATATAATAAGTGTGACTGTTTCAGAGGTTATGGAAATTAACTCTTTTTTTATGACGCTGCTTATAAACAATATAAACAATAATCTTGGGCGTTCCATTAAACAAGATTTTTGGTACTGATGCATTGGTGTTTACTCCATGGCCGAAACTAGTTGAATGAATGTGCAATTTATAGACAAGTTATATTTCGCTTTTTCGGTATAAGTGATACTATTTCAGTTATGTAACTGTCTGTTACGATCTGCGGTTTGAAATTATATCAAAACAAGACAGAATTGGGTAGTGAAAGAAAAACAGTCAAAATTGGGTTTTTATATTTTAAATATACATAACACCTACGGCCCAGAAAAAAGTTCTTATTAATTACAAAATATATGATGAAACTAGTTCTTTGCTATCTTATAATCTAAAACGTAATTCAAAATGCATTTTCTTTATTATAAGTGCATTTATGAATGTATATATTTTTAGACAAATTTTGATATTAAATCATTCAACATTAAGGAAAAAAATATTATTAAAAAAATAAACAAATGCATATTGATGGATAAGGCCTAAATGTAACAAAAATACGCACCTCTCTGCAGGTAAAACTGTAAATTTGGAAGGAAGAAATGTGAAACATAGCACGGAGTCTATCAAATGCATAAACGATTCATATGACAGGATCGTTTTGGCTATTTTTGCGGAAAGTGTTCTTGCGAGATTGCTGATAAATGTCAATTACTGAACAAATGAAAAATGTCTCTTTCTAAAGTTTAAAATATGTTTTTATTTAGCATTGACATCTGTTGGATGAGGTCAAAACTTGACTTTATATTTGGATTGTGTCTTTTTTCTGACGGATCAATGTTACAGTCATTAAGAATTTATAATGATTATCAAACTAGAGCACAAGCATAAAATAATTATGATAGATACCCTATTTCCTTATTTAAATGGTTTGGGCAGATTTATTTATATTTAAAAATGTTACTTTGAAGTGAACACACAACATTTTTGGATAGAGAACCTTTTGACATGAATCACACTTTTTTCCTTTTTTAAAGTAAATCAAAGGCTGAACAAACATGAAAAAATGTTATCTCTTTGAAATTTAAGTTTCTTTTTTTATAATTTTTTTTAAATGGCATGCATATGTAATACTAGTAATTTCACTGTTATATATATTAGTACGTATGTATGTATGTTTTATGCCGAACATTGTAGTTTTCATTATAAATTCTCAAATATGCTTTGGAATCAGTGCAACAATAAATTAATACTCTGTATGGTGGACATTCTAAGTCAACCTTGATCATCCCCGCATTTTTTTGAAAATATAATGATATTTACCAAGTACTGTAACATGGGAGGACAGTTGCAACTAAAGAACATATTTATAAAATCCATACATGGAAAAATCAGCAGACTTTGTAGTTATGCTTCGTTTGTCAGAAAGCAACACATTAGTATATGCTATAATACACAATACTATGTCTGCTAACATCATTACTTGTCTCTGGCATTTGAATTGGTTTTCTAAGGGGCGCACCATTAGATTTACAGGGGGGACCAGGAAGTTTTTGGAGAACAAATCCCCCCTCCATAGACAGAAGAAAAAATAAATTCCCCCTGAACATGGAATAGGCAAACATAAAGTTTTTTCCAGAAAAAAATCGCTCCCGAATGGGGCGTGAAAAACATAAACAAAAAAACACACACACCCAGAACCCAACTACCTGTTCCCCCTGCAAATCTAAACGGCAGTGCGAAAGATGCAATATTATACTGATACCTTCACCTTTGTACTTCTGAGAATAGTTGCAAGCATTTTTTATATCTCTATATTCAACTATGCCAAGTAAAGTGCAAGCGTTAAATACCAGACAATATCAGATAATTATAAGAATTAATAAAGAATGACTCTTGTTTATGCATGCAGGCGATATTATTTTCACATTAGTATCATGTTCCCAACCATTTTGCATCACAGATTTTTAAGGACTGTGTTTGCACTCACCATATTAAGATATTATATATAGGTATGTGATTAATAACATATTAGTGAATTACGGAGTCTATCAAATGCATAAACGATTCATATGACAGGATCGTTTTGGCTATTTTTGCGGAAAGTGTTCTTGCGAGATTGCTGATAAATGTCAATCTTTGTGAGGTAATTTGTTCCATGGCTACTAGGAATTATTCTATGCAGGAACCAGCAGTATTCTACGATTACTCCATATAAACCACATAACTGAAAAATTGCATTATTCTTGCTGTATATTAGGGAATCCGTAGTAATACTGTAACTAGTAATTATTCAGACAAAGCTTCTTGCTTGCGTCATTTACTTAACAGTTTCTGAAATGTGATAGATACCTTAACACCTTGTTGTAAAGTGACACGGTGTTCTGAAGCGTTAAGCGTGAGCATTGATGCTAAATATAGAACACAAGTTGCTAATGTGAATTTTGTCTTTTTAGTGTACGAAAAAGATGAAATGCCGTGAGCATTTCGTGGAGAAAGTAAGACACCTGTCTAGACATCTTAAGTGGGCCCTAAGGAATATAAAAAGCAATGTTGCCAAAATTCTAGACGCGTAGGAGGGCGCTTTAAGCCTGTTTTCAAAATGGCCGCCAAATTTACCATTTTTGTTAGTCATAAAGTGATATACCAAAGGGAATACCGTATTAAAAATTACATTTGCTTGTAAAAGCATTACTAAAAGTAAATGGAAATGTACGATGTTCACATATTGTCATGTATGAGGGCGTTTCAACATACCAAAAAAAATGCCATAAAGGTGTGAGAGCAAGATGTCGCGAAAAAAAGCCCGAGCAATTAATGAAAAAAGAAAGCCACCTGTATAGCTACTTTCACAGGATCATATTTATAGAATGATAAAAAAAAATAATGTTGTCAAAAACGTAGCCGCATAAGGGAATGTTTCATGGACTGTTTTCAAAATTGCACCCATTCGCTAGTCCGAAAATGAAATAGACTAGCGAACTTTTTTTTTCATTTTCGGACTAGCGAACCATTTTTTTCAAATTCGGACTAGCAAACCCTATTTTCGCACTGCCGGACCTTTTTTAAAATTCGGACTAGCGAACCCTCAGGTATAGGAAAATACGCTTTCGGACTAGCGAATCTTATTTCATTTTCGGACTAGCGAATCTTCGGACCAGTGAACCTTCGGACTAGCGGATTGTTACCCTTATTTCATTACATTTCGCTCCTACACTATTTTGAAGATATAGCGTACACATTGCTGTGCACCATTCATTTTTTTCTGCATTTAAAGTATACGTATTAAATTTGCTTTACTAAAACAACAATACATTTATGATTTGGTGCTTTAATCAAGGTCACGGTCATCTTTAATCCGTGCACATTTTTTTTTTATTCACGTAGCAGGCAGACACGTAGTATATAAGTAGATTATATGGAGAATCTTTGGAAAACCACTTGCATTAAAACAAGGTAAAAATATATAAAAAGCATGAAAGAAAACTGTCAATATTTGCTAATAGTTAAAAAAAAATAGTGACCTTACCATCTACACGATACAATTGAGCAATTCTATTAAAATAAATGAGTTCATTATGAATATATTCATTTGGATGCATTATGTGTATCTGTTTAGCATATCACTCTATTTTTCATTAACACCCGTTAATAAAACATGGTTATTATAAAAACATGACATGATTTATTGGTCAAAATAATGCTGGGCGCAATCGATAGATTACCTACATATAAAGTTGATACGCAATTAACAAAATCATACTAATTTGTTAGAACACATTTTACATGTGGAAACTTGTTTGAGCACATATCATATGTTAAACTTTATGAAGCAATTGTAGCATGTCTTTAAGTCTGAAAACCTACGGACTTTCAATAATATTATGGCGTGGGAGTTAAAAGTACATGATAAACACGAATAAGACCACCTGATGTAGAAAACCAAACAATATATTATTTATTTTAAAAAAGTCATGACTAAGACGTCAACTACGTATACGTCAAATGGGCATACTGAATAATGAGTCTAGACAACGATGAACAAAAGGAGGAATTTTCCGAATGAATATATAAACCTTCACCACAGTTAGGATTGTGTTTTTCAGTGGATGAGATGAGATGCTGAAAAGCTTACCATGTAAAATTGAATTATTTGTCTGAATTTAGAGACTCCTAGTGAATTATTTAACCATATCTTCCACCTAAGGGAGTAGTTACCCCCGTAACGGATTGTCGCCGATTGCCTGAAAACTCAAAACAAAGTTACCCTGTACATATAAGTAATTGTTTTACATGCTTTGCAGTCATTTTGAAGAAAAAAGTCGGGGTACCACTTTAGGTGGGGTAGGGTAAGCCGTCAAAGTTGTTGAGTGGGATGGGGGAGGGGGTGGTAACCAACCCCTCATAGAAAAGTCGTCATTTTGAAAAAAAATATCTGCATGCTAAGAAGCTTAAACGTAAAGGACTTTTGGTACATTTTCGAATATCAGATTTTGGCGAAATTTTCCGACCTGGTATATTTTATGACGTCATAATTACGTAAACGCCTGGCTGATTTTCATGATTTTGATATTACTGGTAAAGGAGACCCTACCCTATACTATGGTATAAAACAATCACACTTTTGGGTGACGACAAAGTAGAAAATATCTCTGCAGTGAAGCTAGTACAGGGTTGCTCAAATAGTTGGAATACATTTTTTTTACCACTTTTTTATGTAAAGGTCAATTTATGATGAAAATATCTGGAAACTTGTGTTGCTTTTGGTCAGATTTGATAGGTTATCTTATTGGGTGTGAAATGGACTCCGAATGTGAACATTTTCTCATGTACTGGTAAGGGGGCAACAACAAAAATTGGTCAAAACCGTGATTTTTAGGTCTAAATTGATTTCACCTCGCCTTGTTCAAGGTCACTTCTCTACTCAAGTTGAGTGATCACATAGAATGTTTATCTGTAGTAGAATGATAAGCAGGGGATTAAGTGTCTTTGTTACGCTTTAGTGAGCTGAGAGAATGCTGGAAACAAATCACAAAATGATCCTTCAACGCCCCTCAATTTACAAAAATAGGGTTTTAGTGAACGTGGAATGGTTCCCGGTGGCTTATGACATCTTAAAAAGTTTTTAAAGACGTACAAAAGTGGTAACAATATTTTTTTCCAACTATATGAGCAACCGTGTATATACATGTGGGTGGATTGGCCGTCTGGGTTATGATGTAGTTGTACATGCACGAATGACTTCATCAAAGTGAAAGTTTATTCCGATAAAGTCAATTTGTCGGGAGATTTTGAAGTGGGGACTCGTTTAGGTACCCATTCATCTCTGCTCCAATAACATTTTTGAATGTTTCATTTTTTCCGTTATTCTTGAAGTCAATCGAGGAAATATGCATATACATAGCAAACGTTTCTAAAACCAAATATAACTTGCATATGACTTCACAATCGTGACCTCAATCGCATGTTTGTAATTGTGAACGTTCAATATGGTGCATTTGCAAAAAATCCCAATAAACACTTAAAAAGGATTTTCTAGCAAAAGCCTGGAGCTGTAATATTCAAAATTAGTGTAACCGCTTTAATAAGAGTGAAAATGTAAGTAAGATGTTAACTCGTAGAGGTAATTTGATTTCATTTCTATCATACCATTCAATCGTTTCTAAATATTGAATTTCACGATGTTTCATGTCTGATGAGGTGCTTCCGTCATGAGTATTTCGGTGTTGAGTTTTTGTGTTCCATTTGGAAGCAAGAAGATGGTAAAGATCTTAAACGTATGTGTGATTTCTGTCTAAAGAAGTGATAGCTTTTACTACTTTATTAAAGTAGGTTCAGCTCATTTTTTGAATACTTTCTTATATTTCATTTAAGGTGCCATGCACTATTCTCAGGAAGAAACTGATCTTGATTATTTGGTTTACATGTGGATATATGAGCCAAAGACGACGTAAATTATAATATATATTACTACATGTATAATAATAATACTATTTGTTGGCACTTTTGCAGGCAAATATTGAAATGAAATTGGAACGTTTAACTAGAAAATCATACAACTGTTTATAAATTGTTTAAAGATTACCAAAGGTTAAGCAAATTAGTTGACATTTTTAATCAATCTCAAGGAGGATCAAGTCATACTATTTTATATCTGATAACTTCAAGGCAAATGTAAATTTGTCTTCCATAATTTTATAATTAATGCAATTACATTGGTTAAGTGCGCTCTGTTATGAACACAAGCATTTTGAGGTTTACTCCAGGGCATGAGCTAATGAAGTAAATTTACAGTTAGGAGACTTTACAAGTAACGATTCTTTTTTCAGTTATAAGGAATACTACCTCAGTATTGTAACCATTTTTTGTCATCCTTGGCCTGGAATCGTATTTGATGTCATATCAAAACCAGACGGAATTGAGTACTGAGTGATTCTAAGATGCAGACCGATTACCAATTTCAGTGATTTTTGTCAAAAATGGGTTTCTATAATACATAAAAACATTTTGAATGTTTGTATGACTGTAATTGCATTGGCAAAGTGCACACCATAGTGAGTACATGTATATACGTCGCACTGTATAACGATTGATAATGGGTTTATCTTAGTTTTGAAATTTTGGATTACTTAACTCACAAATGCCATCAGGCCTGAATGACATAAATCTTGACTTATTACATAGAGTATACAGGGTGTCCCAATAAACATTGTGCATGGAAACGTTACTGATTTTCTCAAAAGTCAGGCACACAAGCAACCTGAAAATTATACATTCTAAAGATCATAGTTTTGTTCATCATCGTTGAAAATTTCAAGAAAATCCATCGATGCAAACAAGAGATATCATACATTTTGTCTGCTTGTATCATTTACCTTCTGCACAATGGGATTCCTATGGTTAAGCATGTTCACAAAGAATATCGAAAGGGTCTTTGCAACATTAACGGTTGAATAGTTTAGAGTGACAAAGTCACCGCATACGTTTCGCCAATATTCTTTAAAAGGTAGTCATATGAAGCCACTTTGGATATGTTCTTTTACTCTTTTTCTATTTATTTTCATTTTCTTTATATTTGTATATATATGATTTTATCTATTCGAAAAAGTACACAAAGACTGTAAAACTAGGTTTATTGGCAAAAAGTACTCAATGCTTCTTATGTTTACATAAGGGGAGGCTGATTTCTTTTTCTTCATTTGAAAACTTAATCTGACAAAGTAAATCATATTGTTTTTATATAATTACACTAGAAACAAAACAAAAAACAAACAAAAACAGATAGTTGTCTTAGTTCCTATTTCAGATCAAAAGCAGTGAGTTCATTTCCTTTTCTGAACCATTGTTCAGAAAAGGAAAACCTCTATAAAATTTTTAATCAAATAACTTGGAATAGATCTGGCTGCTTGCATTGCTTCTAAAAAATTTAACATCACCAAAATAATGTTGTGTCTTAATATTAAACAATAAAAATATAAATCACTCACATGCTATTTGTGTTATTAGTGTTTTAATAGTTGCGTTGCTTTAGATTTTGGTTATTTTGGTTCTATTCTGAGAGTTCTTTAAAGTAATGTTAGTGTTTTTCACTTGTTCATTTTATTTTTTTTTCTGATCATTAACATGCTTCACATCCGTCAATATTTGTCCATTGGCTGTTGATTATCTTTGACTCTAACAGTATTAGAAATCTTTTATAGTAAATTTCTGAAGCATCAATTTCGCATAAACCCTTTTTCATGCCCTCTGATTACAGGCTTAACCACAGGATTCTCATTGTGCAAAAGGAAAATGATACAAGCTGACAAAATCAACGATATCTCTGTTTTGCCTTGATGGATTTTCTTTATATTTTCAGCGATGATGGACAAAACTATGGGCTTTAGAATGTATAATTTTCAGATCGCTGGTGTGCCTAACTTCTGAGAAAATTAGCGCCATTTCTATGCACAATGTTTATTGGGACACCCTGTATTTATGTCCGAATATTATCATTTATTTAGCGTTATTATGGTTATGAACTAATGATTTGACAGCTCTAAATCATTATACAATATCTCAAAATCCATTACTATTGACATGCTACATCACAAATGTATTCATTTCCGTATTTTTTCCACATACCTGATATAAATTTGAAACAATCATATCAAAAGCATAATCATAATATCAAAATAATATTGTGTCCTGAAAAAAAAATTCTATGAAGCACAGTTGCAATAATGTCAACTTTTTGATGTCATAATGATCAAGGACGTGCACCCTAATTTACTGAGAACGAAGTAACCTTTTAGATTTTCATCATTAATATTAAACAACAATCAACTTAAAATATGTTCATTTTTATTAAAACAGGATTTGATATATTATTGTACATTCTGTATCAATATAGCAATAAAAAATGAGAGTTTTCTCTAAGGTTTCATATACTAAGTATATCAAGGGCGTTGACCATTTGAAATGTAATTTCTAAATTATTCTGACTGCTTTTTCGTTCTGGCTATAGTATACAAATACTAAATGCTTATGAGGGGAATAGTAAAGACTATTGCCCCGAAGTGATCTTAAGTCTACATACTAAAAAGTATGATAGTTTCAAGATCACTGAGAGGAAATAGTATACAAATGTTGACTGCTCATTAGGGCAATAGTAATAATTTTGCATCGAAGTGATCTTAGACTATTGCCCCCCCCCAAGGATCTCCAGAAAAAATGAAAACACAGAAAAATTGAAAGGGGTAAAGAAAAGCAAAAGAAGAGAGAGGACCGGAAAAAATCGAGACATTTTACTTTGTATCAATTTTTTTGTTGCGAAATTGAAAATGAGATCGTTGTCTTTTTGCTTGTCAGTTTTCAAAAGCTACGTCAAAAATGTAGGTGTTC
Organism: Ophiothrix spiculata; assembly: GCA_000969725.1. Taxonomy (NCBI): domain Eukaryota; kingdom Metazoa; phylum Echinodermata; class Ophiuroidea; order Amphilepidida; family Ophiotrichidae; genus Ophiothrix; species Ophiothrix spiculata. Next base: position 14,843 of record JXSR01S069225.1, read on the forward strand.
CTATTGGGCTTCATATGTCAGTGGCTCCTCCTAACAATGAACCCTGGTGCCGCGCCTAACTATTTCCCTCGACCGAAAATAGTATGATGAAATATTTTATAATAAATACTTAAACAATTAGGGTTGTTTTTGAGGACAGAAGGGTGAATCGGGTGACACCTTCTTTTGGCTTAAGAAACAATCACCCTGTAGGGGGTGTTTTGAAAAACTGTAGTCATGCTATGAAAAATTTCTTAGAGAATTACATTATAACGTAACGATTTTCAAACATTATTCCAAGGGAAGGGGAATAAATCTTAGAAAACGTGTGTACAAAATCCATACACTGGTAGTCATGCTTCATTTGCAAGAAAGCAATGCATTAAGTCTGTATTTGATACCATGTCTGTTAAAATCATTACCTGTAACATGCATTTGAATTGGTTGTCTTTTATAACATGTAAGAATACGTGTATATTGTTGCAGTCGACTTTACAATTCAGTATGACAAGCATTTTGTCAAATAAAGTGCATGAAGTATAGATAGATACATTGAGATGTTGGTTCTTTTCTGTACAGACGGACTTTATAGACTTAATAGACCCTGGACATATAAGTAATTGTTTTTACATGGTTTGCGGTCATTTTGAGGGAAAAAAGTCGGGGTACTACCTTAGGTGGGGTAGGGTAAGCCGTCAAAGTCGGGGGGGGGGGGGGGGTAGCAGGTGGTAACCAACCTCTCATAGAAAAGTCATGATTTTGAAAAAAAAAAATCTGCATGCTACACTGCAAGAAAGTTGGGCATTTTGGGGGTGATTTCGCCCAACGTTGATGAAGTATACATCCCTACCAACATCTACAGCGCTTTTTTAGTTTGCCCAACAGTTGGTAGGGATGTATATTTAGCCCAACTTTCTTGCAGTGTAAGAAGCTTAAGTTTATAGGAATTTTGGTAAATTTTGACCGAAGATCTGATTTTGGCAAAATTTGTCGACCTGAAATATTTCATGAAGTCATAATTACGTAAACGCCTTTGCTGATTTTCATGATTTTGGTATAAATGGAAAGACAAAACCCTAGACGAGTCCCAACTTCAAAATCTCCCAACAAATGGACTTCATCAAAGTAAACTTTGACCTAGGTGAAGTCACTGGTGCATGTACAAGTACATCATGACCCAGACGATCAATACGCCCACATGTATATACTAGCTTCACTGCAGAGATAAAAGGTTACTTAACCCTTGTCCACTTAATCTATTTTATACTATGTCGTTACCTAAGGGTTACCGCCACCCTGTTAAAATGTATGCAAAAAGTGTGGTTGTTTTATACCATAGTATAGGGTAGGTACCCATTCATCTCTGCTTTGATGTACTGTTTCAATAACATTTTTGAATATTGCATTTTCCCGTTATTGTTGAGGTCAATCGAGGAAATATGCATTTTCATATACATAGCACACGTTTGTAAAACCAAATATAACTTGTATACGACTTAACTTCGTGACCTCAATCGCATGTTTGTAATTGTGAACGTTCAGTATGGTGCATTCTAGAAAAACCCTGGAGCTGTAATATTCAAAATTAGTGCAACCGCTTTAATAAGAGTGAAAAAGGTAAGTAAGATTTTAACTCGTAGAGATAATTTGATTTTATTTCTAACATACCATTCAATCGTTTCTAAATATTGAATTTCACGATGTTCCATGTCTCATGAGGTGCTTCCG
>JXSR01S069225.1:17170-43855 GCA_000969725.1 Ophiothrix spiculata
TGCAAATTTGTATTCCATAATTTTATAATTAATGCAATTTCATTGGTTAAGTGCGTTCTGTTATGAACACAAGCATTTTGAGGTTTTCTATATTTTAATGCAATACACTAAAAACAAAGGCAAAAATATACAGCATCCGTAAATGATCACTGCAGTTCAACGTACAGCTTGGTATAATTTCCAATACACAAATCAGATGGGAAGATGTAGAAAATCAGTAGATTAAACAGCTCACAAACACATCCCACACAGGCGCGAAACACATAATCTTTCTAAACCTTCGGTTGCGGGAAATATATAGTCTCAAGAACACGTCTGGCGACAGTTTTTACCATTGCTCTCATCAATATTTGTATATTATGTAGCCTGTCTAAGGCCCGGGAGGGGGGCACTCAAGTATAATGCTGCGGGCATAGCGTGACCAAAAAGAAAAGGTGAATTAGGGTTGTTTTTTAGGACAGAAGAGTGAATCAGGTGACACCTTCTTTTGGCTTAAGAAACAATCACCCAGTAGGGGGTGTTTTGAAAAACTGTGGTCATGCTAAGAAAAATTTCATAGAGAATTACATTATAACGTGACAATTTTCTAACACTCTTCCAAGGGAAGGGGAATAAATCTTAGAAAACGTGTGTACAAAATCCATACACAGATAAATCGTAAGACTTGCTAGTCATGCAAGAAAGCAAATGCATTAACCATGTTAACGTAATAAGGCTGTATTTGATACCATGTCTGCTAAATTCATTACTTGTAACATGCATTTGAATTGGTTGTCTTTTACAAACAGTTCAGTATAACAATCATTTTCATATTTCTACCTACACATATGTCAAACAAAGTGCATGGAAGTAATAGATAGATACATTGAGATGTTGGTTCTTGTCTGTACAGGCGGACTTTATAGGCATATTGTTTTCACATTAGTATCTTGTTCTCATCCATATCTGCATTCGGTCTATTGGGGTATTATATATAGGCCTAGGTATGTGATTAATTACATATTAGTGATTCATAAAGCGTGGACGATACAAATACTAGTGATAATTTTTTTCAGGGTTATTTATTTGGCTGGACCTGTTCAGGCTAGACGAATGCTACAGCTTTCAAGCATTATGAAGGAGACGAGTTTAAAACTCATAAGGGAATCTTCAATGCTTCTTCCAAGATTATGTCAACGACCACTGACGAAATCACAACAAGTGATAAGGAACGAAATTGCAACAAGTGATATAGGGTGACGAATGTTGATATTCAATAGTTGTTAGTCTTCTTAGGGGCGCACTATTAGATTTCCGGGGGGGGGGCTGAAAGTTGGATTCGGGGTTGAATTGTTTTCGCGCCCAATTCTGGAGCGAATTTTTCCCCTGGAAATTACTGTTTTTCTGTCTATTCCATGTTCAGGGGGATTTTTTTTTCTTCAGCCAGTGGGGGGAATTTCTTTTCCCTAAAAACTTCCAGCTCCCCCCTGGAAATCTAATGGTGCATCCCTTACGTTGGTCATCATCATCGTAGTATGAGCCAGTCTTTCATGCAAAGAAGTGTCTACAGCTGCCTATAGTTAAAGAAGAAAACGACCCTAGCATGTCAGTATAAATCGAGTAAAAGTTGATTAGAATAAATTGGTTCATTATGAATATATTTAAGTTATTACGGGAATTAGGAATGATTTATTTGGTGTAATATTGCAAGGCGCAATAATGCATATCAATCAACATGATCAAGGGAAAAAGACGCATTTGCCAACATTTTCAGATAATGTAATAATATCTCATGTTTTTGTGCTGCATTGTAGAGTGGATGGGCTATTGTCCTTTAAAAAAAACATAAAGTCATACTTATTTGTAATACATCATCCTGGTTTGGAAATCGATCTTATCCGACTTACGTGGGCAATATCTTTACAACGTTATCATTTAGTGATAATGTGGTCTAAAAATTGGAATAAGATTAACGTCCTCTTTAAAATGAAATATTAAATTGGTATTCATCATGTACACAGGTTGTTCCGCTTATTGAAAAAGCAGCTTTCTATGTCTACACCGCCAATTGAAACACTAGACTTCTTTGCATCTTACATCTCATTGTCTTTATTTGTATATTTTGTTGTCATTACTGTAAGTAGTTCGTTTCATTTCAGTTACACATGATGAGGACGGCAGATTATCATTAATTTAAAGAACAGAACAAACAAGAAGAAACATGCTTTGTGATCATAATGTCTGAGACTGAGAAAACTTTGTTAAAGTTAAAGAAAGGTTATGGAATGATTTTGAAAATGTTGAGTTAATATAACAACAAATTCACAACAATTCAAATCGCATTGTTATCCTTTTTAAAGCAATATTAGCACATATGTAATTCTTTCCAAGATTATTAAATTCGATTAGTCGAAATGTTCACAAGACATTCACACACATGAAAACGTTCTATGGAACCATCTTGAATTGCACCATCTTTTGGTTATATAGATACTAAAAGTAGTCGTGAGCACAATGTTGTATTCACACTCAATACGGCAAAAAATCACTAAAATTTCTACAAAGCCTTACTCCTTTCAGATACATTGGTGAACACAAGTAAGAACGCCTAACGGAGAATATTAAATAATATTTTTCACTTTAAATAAACTCGTGAGCTTTTAAATTGACGCAGGAATCACCTAATTATAAGGAAAAATAGAATAGGGGCCATCAGTTACACATTTGCGCACAAAAAATAGGGAGTCATTCGGTACACATCATAAATAAATATGCGTATATGGTCATCCAGATTTGAAGATTTCAAAATAGGTGTCATTGAGGCAACGTCATTTAACGCAAATAGAAATAGTCCTTTTTCAAGTTAAAATTGCTATAAAATTTAAAAAACCCAATAAGATTGACCTTGATTTTCAGAACTAAAAAAATTAAAAGTTCAAGAATATATAAGAGACACTTATGTCTGCACATATTGTCATTGTTATCAAACCCGTAATGTTCTGAATGTAATAATTAGAATTATACCGTTGCATCAAAGAATTGAATGTGTGTAGCAATTGATTATGTGTTGTAAGATATATAACAGCTTTAATGTTATTTCAAAATTTACTTGAGGTTGAGCAAATTAGTTTACATTTTAGTCGCCCTATTGGATGTTAACTTCTTTTCATTTTATTTCTTATAACTTCGATTTTATTAGGAACAAAAACAAATTTGTCTTCGTTAATCAAATCAAGCACAGTTTCATTAGTTATGTACGTTCAATTAAACACAATGGTATTGAAGTTTACTCCAGGGTCTGAAGTAATTGAGTAAATTTGCAGTAAAGAGACAAGTCACAATTCGTTATAGTCATAGGTAATATTGCTTCTGCTATGAACCATTTGTTGTCATCTTGGGCTTAGGATTAAGGCTATACGGTAGTTGCGAGAGAGTAAGACGGCAGAATGTCATGCTCCCTGCACATTTTTGTCCACTTATACACTTAAGATATTGAAATACTTTTGATAACGGAGTGTATATATACCTTAACTAGTGATTTCACGTTCATTATCAAATTCTTAATGCCGTCAATGGATTACTTCACTAAAACCTCATAATTTCATAATGCTCGAACATTAATATTCAGAATACTTTTTATCTTTATATTTACATTATATTACACTTATATTACACTCACTATATCTTAAGTAATCAATTATTTTAAATATATGTGACCCGTCATATCGAAAGGTACCTTAAGGTCGCCATAGTAAATTACGAGATACAGGCCATTGAAGCTGAGCATAGTCAAAAATCACGTCCAGGGTCGAATTTCTAATTTCATCAGAAACCTTACCCTTGGAGTGTATTCTATCATATTAATCAGGTTCCAAAAGCCAAAACATAAGACAAATGTTTGAAAAACCGAGATAAAAATCCATTCTCCATTCAAGTTTTACCATGAGAAACTTTAAACTTGATTCTCTCAGAACTATAGTTTTCTGAATCAGCCGGATGCCTTTGACCAATTTGGATGTAACTTTGCAATCGAACATCCAATAACCAAAAGCAAGGTGCCATTTTAATCTTTCAGCTGAGACCAAAAAATAAATTTTCATTTTGGGACCCTTGAGTTACCTTAGATATGATGGGTCACAAATACTATTTTAAATGGGTTATCTTAGCTTTCGAATGTTGGCTTGTCAAACTTCACATTGTCATACTCTTTACTTTGATTAGACTAATTTGATCAGGTTGTCATGATCAATTTTGCTTTTAATGATGATTCTAAAGCACCGAATTAGCATTCATTTTGACATGCTACATCGCCAATGCACCCATTTTCCTCCTTAAGATATTATATTTAAACAACAATTTTTAAAGCTTTAATATTATGGATCTTTTAATCGTATTTTCTTGAAGCAATATTTTAATAACTTTACCTTTATTTTAGATATAATAATGTTCAAGGACGTCAACCATAATTTTCTGGGTGAATTTTAAGGAACCAATATGATTCTCATAACTTAATAATATGAATCAATATTAAATATGTTTCTTCTTATATTTAAAATATTTACTTTATAATTACAAGTCATATACTCTTGCAAAATAAACAACAAAAGGTGAGTTTTATTTAATGTTCATCAGGCATTGGGTACTTGTGATTTAATGTAACTTCTAAATCATACTGCCAAACTCACGGCTGAATTTAAAACAAGATCACGTTAAAATGTAAGAATAGGTAGAGTAATTCGTACCGACTTTGTATTATCAGCCACATCTTGCCATCGTATTTTACAGCAGTTAAATAATTGACAAGGGAACGTCATACAATGTTCAATAGTAATTCTATTAGTACTCATGGTACTGGAAGCGATTATATAGATCTACAGAAAATCATGAGGAGACTTAAATAAATCCCTACGTTTTCAAAGAATTTGTTACATAAATGCTTCAGAAGGATTTTTTAAAGGACCCAGTACATTTTTTATAAACCAAGTGGAACTTTACGTAAATTGAGATATTGTTGAAAAATTGTCTGTTTTACGAAATAATAATTTTGTTTAAGTTTGGATAGCTCAGAAATATATTGCCCAATCACAATCAACATAAAAATCAAAATGGTTGTACCGAGTCACCTGAGATTTGAAGGTGATCTTCTGCGGTTTAAACTAGGTATTGAGATGTTTTAACTTTTGTTATTATATACAATAACACAGTAGAATCTTGTCATTCTCAAAAAAATGTACTAATGTTTCTTTTATGGTCTATCTTTAAAATATAATTTGATTTTTCAAGAATTATTACATCCTCACCCCACAGGTGACATATTTGAAATGGTTTGAATTTTTTAAATCTAGATTTGGTTTTGTTGACCTTGAACAATTAAGGAAAAGAAAGTTTGATTCATTTTGCTGATTTATTTAGCATGTTTTAACAATGTTATAAAAATATATTTAGTATTATTTGTCAAAATGCGGAATACATCTTAAAGACAATTTCCAAACATAAATAAATTAGCAGACGCAGTAGTTGCGCTTTATTTACTAGAAGAAACGTAATAAGGCTACGGTCCACGGTAACAATGTATTTTATATCTTTACTACTGGCATCAAGACAACCAATTCAATGCATGTTATAGAAGTAATGATTTTAGCAGACATGGTATCAAATATGGCCTTATTACGTTTCTTCTAGTAAATAAAGCGCAACAAAGTGCAATTATTTACGTTTAATTGATCGCGTTTTGCTATCATCATTGTAGTGATCGGTAACTTTAAATTCGATTTGCGACAAATTTTTACTGCCAGATTTTGAATGGACTGACTTGTTTTTCGATCTGTATCTTCACTTATGTCAAATAAAGTGCTTGGATTTAACAAATACTAAGCAGTCAGTACCTTTGAATAATACATGGAGAGTTTAATCTGCGATGTGGTCTCTAGTCTATACAGGCGGATTTTATAGCCATATTATTTTCACATTAGTATCTTGTTCCCCGGTCTTGTTCAAATCCATATTTGTATTCGGTCCATTGGAATATCACATATACATAGGTATGTGATAAATTACATATCAGTTATTCAAGATGTCTATTACAAAGGAAGAACAGCTGAGAATGATACAAGTATAGCTGGCAAATTTTGACGGGGTTACTGCTAATTTTGCAGGAATTGTTCTGACCTGAATTTTACTTAGGTGTTTGAAAATAGGATTTATCCATATTCACTGGTAACATTATTTCTGTGCATATTTATCATGATTGCACAAATTAAGACAATATTCTATGCTTATTCAATGTAATACATTCAAACAAACAATGTATGATATGTTTTCTATTGTTGTGTGGTAATACAATCCATATACAAATGTGACCGTTTATCCCAAACCAGCAGAGAGGGGCGACATCATGAAACATTCACAATAGGCAATCGTTGCATGAATAGAAAATTCTTTGCTGAGAGGGCGACATAATGAAATATACATTGGCAATCTATGGTATTGCGCGTAGGCGTGAACCGTTACGTAAACGTGAGTTTAAAAGTGCTCACGTTTTTGTATCCCCGTACGTGTACGTGGTAATCGCAAACTCTCCATTATGTCTAATTTAACCTAAAAAATGTATAATTTATAAATTAATGAAATAGTCAGAAACCTAGGCCCAAATTCATGTCACTCTGCTAACTCTTTGTCTACCTGTCGAATTTTGACAGGTATGCAAAGAGTTAGCAGGATTTCATGAATTTGGGCATAATTTTAATAGTTCTAATATTTCACCTCTGATCATCGTGATATTTCTGATACCTTTTCTTGAAAGGAACTAATTTGAATTCCAATATTATATCGAAAAATACGAAAGGTTAGGTTATAAACGACAGGCGCGTATGCCTTGAGAATAACAATATATCGGTAGTGTTTACTGAATTCCATTGTTTTAAAGATAACCGGCGATATGCGATATCGATACTGCATATATGATTACGTATTAGAAGTAATTGTCTTCATTTATTGAATTTGTGATTATGATTGATAGGTAATTTTTACCTTCATCATCATACAATACATTGGAAGGTATTTTAATTTAAAAGTCTTCACGATCCATACGAGTTTCAAAGAATAACCTATTCGATATGTAGGATATAAATTCAACATTGACAATACATTAAAATCGTAAGCTAGGACAGTGACGAAAGCTTGTCCAGTTAGAATAGTTAATACAGATAATATTTTACTTGATTTAAAATATCGGTCATCTTTCAGGAAAAGTTCAATCACTTGCATAAATTGGACCGCAAAGGCAAAAGGATGCATTGTCGTCTCCTACATGCAGCTCAATATAGCTTATCTGATGTATACTAGTTGTATAATATCGGACATGATACAATGAGCAACATGTACAAGCCGACAGCTGAACCAATTTGCCGCGCAGTGGTTTAACTAACAGGGCACATAACGTTAAAAAAGAACTGGACACTTTAAACCAGTGGAAATATGGGGAACTACACAGTTTAAATCATTTTCTTTTTTCAATTTCACGAATACTATGATTTGTGATATGATATTCTCAAATTAGGTAAGAATTTTCAACTAAAGCAACCTACTATCAATTAAGGAAAAAAAAAGCCACAAGACAATAATGTTAACAATTAAACAAAACCAACCACAACAAAGTACCGATTCAATATAAATACGAAAAAGGGTAAACTAAGTATGTATGTAAATTGACAGTGACCAACACCATATTTTTCTATAATCATTGATATTGAATATAAATAACGGAAAGAATACATTATGGTCCATTTCTGTCAATTGATTGATATAAAGAAAAAAAAAGTTCAATCATTATCTGTAGCAGGAAAGTCACTATATTCATGCTGCATATTAGGAAATTCCTAATAAGTCTGTAACTGATTAATATTATTCAGGCAAGGGTTCTCGCTTGCGTCATTAACTTTAACAGTTTTTGAAATGTGATAGATACCTTAACACCTTGTTGAAAAACGGTCTCTGCAACGTCAAGCATGAACATACCGTAGTTGCTAAATATAGAACACTGGCATGTCTTTTGTTTTTACGATACCCATAATCTTAATTATAAGAAAGCAACTTGCATAATTTCTAACGACGTTGCGTCAAATTGAACATCAATTATTAATATGTTTTTGCAAATAATTAAAAAAAAAAAGCAAACTGATACATATAAAACCAGGGTGATGAAAATGAAACCATCGACCTCAGTACCTCCACAAGAGGTGTCATTAAACACAACAGCAATATGACTGCTTACTACTATTTACTACATCTAAAAGAGTAAATAAGGACCACATGATCGACAGAAGAAGGGGTTGAGAATATTTGTTCATATTAGGCCTGTATAGCATATGGCTCACTCTTCCTGTGTACTTAAAACCAATTTCACCCTACTCAATAGCTCAAAAACTTTACATTGTATTTAAAAAAAAACCAGCCATGCATTATCTTGAAAAAAAAACACCTCAAGAGGAAAGATCAGCTGGGTATTCACCTAGCTTGCGGGCAATATTTGTCCTACTTATCGACCCTGGTTTATCGGCTTGCCTCTCGAGTCTACACAAATGTAAATGAAATACATAAAGTCGTTATTGTAATTTGCATTTAACAGCTGTATAATATACATATCATTGTCTTTACGCGGAGATTTTTTCATTCATTATCTTAAGTAGTTTGTTCGTTTGAATTCCACATGATTAGGATGTTCACTGTCATTAATTTCGGAAACAGAAAAACCAAACTGAAAAGAAAAGAAAGAAATACTAATGATGATTAGGATGACTTAAAGGTTAAGAACATACGGCGATCATTTGGCCTTTTTCTGCTGTTTATAAAGCTGCATTAATTCAGATACGTATTTGGAGAAACTAATTGTATCATATTAGGATACTTATTATCAATTATATAATGTACTTTTATAGATGCTCAAACTTTTCTGATTTTGGAAAGAAATTTACGATGATATTCTAAAGGTTGTTAATGTGCACATTTAAAAAAACATTCCAGCACTTTCATTTGTTACTATTGTTATATTAGGGTACTTGTTATAAATTTTATAATGTACTTTTATAGATGTTCAAACTTGTCTGATTTTGGAAAGAAATATACGCTGATATTCTAAAGGTTGTTAATGTGCACATTTAGAAAACCATTCCAGCACTTTCATTTGTTACTATTGTTATATTAGGATACTTATTATCAATTATATAATGTACTTTTATAGATGTTCAAACTTTTCTGATCTTGGAAAGAAATTTACGATGATATTCTAAAGGTTGTTAATGTGCACATTTAAAAAAACATTCCAGTACTTTCATTTGTTACTATTGTTATATTAGGGTATTATTATCAATGATATAATGTACTTTTATAGATGTTCAAACTTGTCTGATTTTGGAAAGAAATATACGCTGATATTCTAAAGGTTGTTAATGTGCACATTTAGAAAACCTATTGTTATATTAGGATACTTATTATAAATTATATAATGTACTTTTATAGATGTTCAAACTTGTCTGATTTTGGAAAAATATTACGATGATAGGTCCTCAAGGTCCTCCACTTGCCCGTTAGTGGTCATGGGACCCAACACCGAAAAAAGCGCTTTCGCGAAAGAATTTTACGTTGAACTCTGGTCACAGTACTTTAAAAGAACTAAAACATAGAAAAAAAATTGAAAATAGGACAAAATGGCGGCCAAAACAAATTTAGAAAAACCAAAACTAAATAGACAGTTGATGGTACAGAAATTGATAATGTTGGGTACAAGTTGTGTAAGTATTTTATTTAGTATTTCAATATAAATTTACAATTTGTGTCTTTCAGATTAATTCACCATGGCGATGATAGGAGTGGCATTGTTAGTAACGGCAGTTGCCGCTGCCGCTGCCGGATTAATAGCAGTATGGGCGAGATATTGCCACAGTGGAAATTGTGATCCCAACAAGTTATTGGAATATATTGGACTACGTTCTGTTGCTGAAAAAGCGCCACCGGAATCTCCTGATATTGGACATATTAGAAAGGAAATGGAGGAGGAAAAAGTTGTCATCTCAGAGAAGACACCCATTGCAAACACTGAAAAAGCAATACCTTCTTACCAGGTGAGATATTATGTACTCTATCAATGGAGCATGGTCCGATTGCCTCAACTTTTTTTCAAACTTTTTGAGATTTTGATACCAAAAGATTGCTTTAACCTTGAGGTACAAATTCAGACATTGCATATATTCTACTGTTGTAAAAGTATACTAAGACACTCTTTCTCGTTTTCTATTTCATACAATAAACCTGCCCAAAATATTAGAACATATGATAATAATGTTGTATGCTTCATAAATATTATACAGACATAGTAAGAGTAATATATGTAAAGCAAATTTTGTTGTTCTTATTTCTTATTTATACTAATATTAATGTAATGTTAATGTGTCATGTTCTACGGATGTTTTACTTATATGTACATGTAGCTATAGTACATTTTCCTTCCTCGGTTTTATGATGAGTAAAAGGTTATTGTCCATTTATCCACCTGTATCATTTAGTACTTTATTTGGTATAAATGACATCGTTGTTATTTAAATTATACATTTTGTCAGCTATGAAAAATTTGATGGCTCAACCGAAAGGGGGACTTTTTTACATTATTTGTACTGGTCATTGTAAAGCTGTTCAACCGTAACCAAAATCGTTATTTCTTTCTCAAGGAAAACCAAGAACACCTATTGTATTTCATGTTTAAGCTTTAGAAAAGTAAATGGTGTCAGTCAGTTGAATGTTTAAGCTCATTTTCTCTCATTGCAAATTTAAAATTCGCGAAATCTACCCTGTTTGGAAAAAAATCTCTTAACATGCGATTTGAAAAATTCAAAATTCTTTAGAGACCTAATTACATGTGCAAGGCAACATCCAAAAAGTTAGGTAAGGCCGCAGTTTCCACAGCAACCGTGACGTATTTTTCCTTTTCCTTTTTTTTTTCACTCGTTACGTTTAAACAAACATTGTGATCAACAGTTTCTACAGACAACTTTAAACCTTTTTAATAACCATTTTTTATTTTATAATACTGGAATGTTAAAATAAAATAAATAAGGAACAGTTACAATTAAATTGAACCAGAAGAAAGAGACTTAAGTTCAATATTGAAGGTAAATGTTTGCTTATCACATGTATTCATTGTTTTAACTAGCATTACGTTAGATACAGTACTTGCTGGTAGTGCCAATACGTGTTACATGCTACAATACACTTTAGATTTATATGGCATTCCACAAAAGGAAAACAGAACATTCATGACTTCATGAGTTCGGCAAGTATGTGACAATTACTCCTACGCGCCATCACGAGCTGACGTATAGGTATTTGTCGTGTTAAACGAAGTATATCATCGATCAGGTTTTCCCGTTTAAATTCTATCCATTAATGTTATAAGATGTATTTTTAACTTGTCTACACAATAGTGACTTGATATATAGAAACATAGTTTATTTTCATACGATCACTTGGGGATTTTACAAACATTTTGCCGCGTACCTTAAACTCGTATTAGACATTTTGAACATTTCATTATACTAAGGTGCACATTTTGTTACTGTCATACTATAATAAAAGTCTCAAAATGTTTTACACACACCTATTTACAATATTCCTAGAACTAATAAAGTTAATGAGGTTTTCTAAAGTGTTGAGTACGTGCCAATATACATCATAATCTATAATTACTTAAAGTTGGACAGCTTAAAGACGTAACTACTAGTAGATATTATATCATTATGATAAACGTTATGGCCGTATGGTGGCATGCTAGTCTTTTAAAAGGCAATCATCTTCTCCGAAAATCCAAAACAACTCTTGCAAATGATATATTATGGTTTGTTTAAGACTACATTATCAGCGAAAATCATAACTACTTCAAAGAATTAAAAACCAGTAATTTTTTGTTCTTGTACTTTGATTTATCTACAGTCTATGCAGCAAAGGCAATGTTAAAGCAATGAATCCTTCCTTTTTTCTGACTTTTTGCTTCATTATATACCTTTAGAGAATAACCTCATACCCAAAATCAATATTCAAAACAACATTACACTTTTGACGTTTCTGAAGGTTTTGATCAAAATTGTCAATCATTAACAAACATATAGAGTACAAATCATTTGCAGATAAAATTTCGAAATTTTATCCAATGCACGTTTAATTCGAAAGGCAATGTTATAGCAATGAAACCTTCCCAAGCTATGAAATAGATGAAAAGTGCATTGCATTAAAGTCCCTAATAAAGATAACTTGATTCTGTACTCATTACAACGATTGATGAAAGTAGTTGTTTTTAAAACAATTCTAACAGTACAGTATCGCAAATATAATTTGTGGTGTTTAAATATAGAGATATTCGTAGACATATTTCAAGTAGCATTAATGACACTTACGAGCGTACATTTTGGTTCTTCAAGAACAATAGGCAAACAAAGTATTATTTGACACTTAAAGGAATACCGTAAATATAAAAATCATATACAGATCTATTTAAGAAGAATTACCCTCAAGAATCAAGTAGATATGTAAGAAATATATATTAATAGAGAGATATGTAATAATGGTCATTTTGAAAACGTGCGTAATAATGACGCAGAGAACAGATTATCATAAGATATGCATAGAAATGGTTGTTTCTAGTTAAGTTGCTTCATTAACCGTCATATCACGTCTGCGTTAAGTATTAATTGTCATCATTTCACTCTTCAGGGAAATAAACCTAATGAATTGCCTTCATTCTGGTATATCAAAATACACTGATGCAAGCTGCAATTACGAACTGTGAACCGAGTATAATTTTTATTATCCGATGCTACACCTGGGGTACAGCGTCATTGTTCGATTTATTGCATTCCTTAGAGCAAACACAATCTTCTCCAAGCTAATTAAGGTTGTCTTTGAAATATAACAAATGACAACTACCCACACGTCTACAAAAACCCTGTAAATATACTCAAGGTCAGTTTAGACAAGGTTGCTCATAAAGTTGGAATAAAAATATTTTTACCACTTTAGATGTAAAGGTCAATTTATGATGAAAATATCTGGACACTTATGTTGCTTTTAGTCAGATTCTTAGTCATTTTTCTACCCAAGTTGAGTGGTAATATGGAATGTTTATCTGTAGTAGGGTGATAAGCAGGTGATCGAATGTTTTGGTCACGCTTGACTGCGCCAAGAGAATGCTTGGATGCAAAGCACAAAATAATCCTTCTCAATTTATAAAAATAGGGTTGTGGTGAACGTGTAATGTTTCCTGGGGGTATATGACATCTTTTTCCTGCCTTCTTTTTACTATATTCACTATGTATATTTTATGGGATGAGGCGAGAAGGCGTAATATTTTTTTCTGAGGCACAAGGTCACAGAGCAAAAAAAAAAAAGAGATTTATTATCCAAGGCTAAAAAGAATTAAATTCAGCTTTTTTCATACTTTTAATTCCAACACCTATTTTCCTCTGCCCCTGCAAATGTTTTCCGTATTTTATTATAGTGAAAGGTCAAGAGTTGAATATGAAAACGTTTACAGTTAGTTGATCATTACCAATTTACTTTAAATCAATTGCCCGTGTTGAGAGCGAAATCGCCCACATTACATCGGACAAAAACACCACTATATACACATGTAGAATATCGACGCATATATGACATTCATTCCGAATTTGCAATATTTACCCACCGTCATAACGTTTGCCTTACTTTCAGATTTCCTTGCTTTTCATATTTTCAAACTTCCATGCATAAAAGTCATTCGACTACATCTGACATGGGTCATTTCGTAAGGACTCTGTCACACATCATCGTATACAGCGAAAAGTACACCTGACATACTTAGTCCAACTATTGTTTTGTTTTTATTTTGTATCACTTTTATAAACTATTGTAAACTCTTGCGGTTACCACCGTATGAGTAGGCTACGGTTTTCCACCTGTGGCTGCCTATTTTTCATTCTTGATAGTTTAGAAGGTTGTATTTGTTTAATTTCGCTTTTTAATTCTTCGTGTCTTGATGTGTAAATTCATTTTATCTTGTGTATTTTGTTGATATAGATAAGTTTTTAATTAACGCTTCTATTATAATTATAATTTTCTAAATATTATGCCTGTAAAGCGCATTGATGCCGCTGCTTATGCGCTTTATAAATCTTAATTATTATTATTATAATTATTATTATTGTACATATTCGTCATGTGTTCGTTATAAGTACCGTACGTTCAATATGTTATCCATACGGTTTTTCCATTATATATAAAAATTACGTTCAATTCCTTATACATTCAGTGTTGATCCGTTTGGCACACGTTCAGTACGTGGAAGTTTTGTACGTTATGGTGATGTGTGACAGAAGCTTTAGGTAATGATCAAATCAATTAGGATGACGAAGCATTTCTTACATCAAGGCTACAATACTTGTTACCAGTCATGCTCGTGCCTGTTCGAGGACGTCTAATTGACGAGAGTTGATAGCAAGGTTGTAATTTAATTAATCATTGACCAATAATGTTTTGAAGGAACTGTCTATATGTAACAGCTCACACCGAAACGTTTTTTTGAAAAGTATTCTGTCGCAAAGTCCCCGTTTTCGGAGTGAGTAGCCACATATATAGAACCTTTTATGGTTCTTTTTAGAACCTTTAAAAATGTAAGTAAGCCTAACTTACTTTCACTCTTCACGTAATCTACAAATGTAGGGAAGAGAAGACAAAGTTTATCCTCTAAAGTATTACACATGTTTTTCCTCATTTTCTCAAGTTCATTAATACATTTTTCTGTTTTACCAAGAACCATTTTGGGAGTAAAGAACCCTTTCTGAACCTCTTTGAGTTTTACAAGGAATCCAATAACTTTTGACCAGGTGCTTTGTAGAACAAAACGAAAAGGTTCAGAAAGGGTTTTTAGCCCTAAACTGGTTTCATTTTGTTGTTGAAAAGGATAGTAGCCTTAATATGGTAAAAGGTTAAGAGTAGAATAGATATGAATTTGACATATAGAAATGCTTTTAGTGCAACAATTTCAAGGTCATGCCGTTCATTTTTCAAACTTGATTTGTATCAACAAATAATACTTTTCATATTAATCAAACCAATCATGATATAGTTGCCCTTTATGATATTTAATCAGACCCATTTCTGACCAGTAATATATCTCTGTAAACATATAATACTGTATACTAAAAGTCGTATTAAGCTTTCGAGAGGTAATTGTTTTGCTTACAAATAATCTAAACTATTCAAAACAAAATATTTTCATTTTTTGCAACGCTCCAAGCGTGTAGGGAAGTAAATAGCAAGCAAATAGTTAACAGAAGCTTTGTCATGAAAAAATATGAGACATGTT
Organism: Ophiothrix spiculata; assembly: GCA_000969725.1. Taxonomy (NCBI): domain Eukaryota; kingdom Metazoa; phylum Echinodermata; class Ophiuroidea; order Amphilepidida; family Ophiotrichidae; genus Ophiothrix; species Ophiothrix spiculata. The sequence continues at coordinate 32,535 of JXSR01S069225.1, forward strand.
GCAAACACAGAAGAAAATGGGTGTATGTTGCCATTTCATGTTAATTACAGATCAAGGGAAAATCCATTACTTAATAAAAATGAATCAACGCATATCATTATTAAACAATTGAAAAGGATTCGAAATCTCTTGAGTAAGGAATACATTTATAACCATAAGTATATTAATTTGATTTGAAGAATATAAATATTCGATTCACAGTGGTGGTTCTAAATTCTATCATCAAAGATGGGAGAACAACTTTATCTTTATTTAATTGTCTTTTACAGAGTTCCACTAAGTTTGGTTAGTTTAACCCTTTTAAATACACATGCTTCATAATAATTGCTTTGTGATTTTTAGTTCATTAAAAAAACTTCTTTAGCTTCATATGATATAAACAATACATAGACACGATGGACTTAGATACAGATCAAAAAGGTGCTGATATGCAAATTTCATGAAATGATGCAATATCGTTTCATTTAGACTGAGAGACAAAAATTAGGTATTTATGTTACATGATCATGGCCGCCGAACAGACTACAAAAAGTATAATCTGTTCGTAAAATCTGAATCTGGACTGAACACAGATAAAAAGAATAATAAGTTGAAGTAAAACAAAAATAAACAAGGGTTCTTTTATATGAAATAATCACTAGTTTACATTGTTTTTAACTTTATATTCTGATAGTTTTGCAAATTTGTAATTACTTTTGCATGGAAATGAACGCTCATTTAGTTATCTTTTTTTTGTCTGATTGTTTCATTTGTTTTTATTCATATCAAAAGTGATGAAATGCAGCGAAAACAGAGTCAAGCAAAATCATTTTGATATTGTGATAGGTATTGATACTTTAGCTTATTCTAAGACAGTTTATCTACCACAATTATTATAATCATTTGCATTTTCCCCTTGGTAAACCGGTGAAAACATTAGTTTACAACAAGTTTTACAGGTCTTTGAACTTCAGAACTTCCAGCAAAACGGTCTGAAATTTTTCTGATAAAATTGAAAGCTCAAAAGCTTTCGTTTACCTATTTTAAACAGTATCTATAGGTTAAGTCATATCATGTCCATTCGTCCAACTCAAACTGAATGGCTTTTGTTTCTTACAAACATGCCAAAATGAGTTAAAATATGTTTTCGGTCATACACCATAATGATTTTTCAAATGTTTGAAAGATATGTTTTTTATTTACTTCATAAATTTATTAGATGGCAAATAATTAAATTGGACGAGATGATATGGTATTTTGACAGGATTTAGCACCAAGGTGAAATTTAATTTTTGTATTAGATATTAATTTACAACATTTTCTAGATAATTCTGAAACATCTAGCCAAATAGTTCTTAAAGTAAGTCAAATCCGCCTTCAATCAAAAGCTTTAGTTATTTCGTTGTACTAGATCTTCCACTTTTTATTAACCCTTACCCTCCTACGTACTACAAAGTACTACAGTAAGAAATCAAGAATTAGCTTAAGTCCGAATACGTCACAGACGGCGAATATAAATGATCAGGAAATTGCTGCCCGGGCAGGCCGCGCTCGGTGGCTTGGTATAGCTGGACATTGGGTCGGGAAAGCGGGGGTCAGGGGTTCGAATCCCAGGGGGATCCGAGGGGAACCGGAAATTTTTTCATGACGTATTCGGACTTTAGACGGGTAGGTGACATCTTGATTAGACTGTATTTAAGCGTGCGAGAGTAAGGGTTATGGCGTACATAATATCCTGTAGTAAGGAATTAGTATTCAGATGGAATTTGAAATAACCCCAGTCTCATGTATTAAAAATTGTATTTTTCTCAAACTACAATAACACTTGCTTTATTAGAAAATAACAATGAATTCAGGTGGAATATTCACATCTTAGCACAGGGATGAAAGTTTCATAGAATAATTAAATGCCTTTATTGTCGACTTCAAAGCAATATGCAAGGGTTTTAACTTTGTCTTCATTGTCCTCCAGTGGAGGTAAATTGACGATTAAACATTGTTATTACCATTAAAACAATGCTTTTTGAATTTAACTCTGTTTTTTTTATAGTTGGCCTTGAAATGATACTAGTGTGCCCTGGACATCTTAAAAAACTTAATAAAAATCGTAATTCAAGTGGATAGTTTTTTTTATATATTCGAAACAATTTAAGTGCTTCATCTTTTATTAAATCTGTTTGAGGCAAACCTAGTTAGAGATTTAAAAAGAAAGACTTGTATGAAAAAGAAATAATTATAAATACTATAGATGAGTTGACATAGGATGTCATGCCCGGCAGTGTCCGCAGTCGTATCCATTGTTCCTTGCCCCGCACTATTCGTGAGCAGAAGGTTTTTAATATTTGTGTCCGTCCAGTCCGTATGGTATGAGCAATAAATGCCAGACAGAAACTTCATTTTGCACTACAGGTGAAAATACATGTCAAGGTTGTAATTTGCCGAAATTGATTATTTGACATATTCACAATCCTTGTGCTTACTATAAAATACTAGAAAAGTTTCATTTCACGAAAATGATAAGAAATGTGAAATATATCTGTATATTTTTAAGATGTAAACATACAATATAGGGCTTACTTATCTTTGGACGTGTTTATATCAATTATACGTTTCACTCCCTGACAACCTTTGACGGTTCATAGTCTGACTTCTGGAAATCGTGTGAAGTTCATTAAGGTGTCATTTTAATCCTTAAAGCATGGTCTTTGCAAATATTTAAAAACGTGAAAACGACAAGAGATGGCATTTAATGCTGGTTTGGGATGGACGGTCACATTTAGGACACATGCTTTTCAAAATTCACGCCAAATCATGTACGTCTGTTGAAATGTGCAGCAATCATTTGTTGTTCGCTCATGCATATATGTGGACTAGCTCCTTACCCAGGTTTAGTGTCAACACGGAAAAGAATCTGATAGAAATCCGTAAGTAATACATAATAGTGTACGTATTAGTTGAATTCATGTTATACTTGTGTCCTAAAATATTATTGTTTGTTTTTCTATGAAATATGTCTTTAATAAAGTGTGTTCAATTTTACCATATCGGTTTTGTCATATTTTTACTCTTCAAAGGACTCCTAAAAATCTTGTGCCATCGAAGTAAAACTCCTATAACATCAACAGTACATGTTATCACAACTAAAGTGGAGTTTATTTGAGTATTAGTTTTCGAAATATTGCAGAGAAATGTTTGAATAATGCGATAGATCTTTTAAAAACAAAATTTACAAAATTTCATCCAAGCCAGGCAGTTTTCCGGTGAGGCAGATTGTTTCATTCTATCAAAGTGACATTGGTCAATGTTAGCATTTTGAGAGGGTTTTTAAGTTGATTCTGTATCCGTAACAGTTTTAAAATCTTTATATCTAGTATATTAAGAATCAATCATGGCTTATTGTTATTCTGGGGAGACTTCGGGGAAGAAAAAGTAAATATAAATTCAAATCCCACCAAGGGCAGCTTGGTGATTTGAATGATTTAACCCTTGTTCTCCTGAGCCGTTTTTTGTAACACTTTCTCCGAAGGGGGGGGGGAGGGGGGTTGTTGCAACCTCCTCCTAATATTTTGGAACGAAACCCCCAATGAAATTGATTTTGTTATTAATAAATAGGTAGGACCCTCCCCTATCCAACAATACCAAGATCATCAAAATCAGCCAAGACGTTACGTAATTATTACGTCATAAAATACTTTCGGATTGGAAAATAGGGCAAAATTGCATATGGTAAAAATGGCCACCATCCAACAATACCAAGATCATCAAAATCAGCCAAGGCGTTACGTAATTATTACGTCATAAAATACTTTCGGATTGGAAAATAGGGCAAAATTGCATATGGTAAAAATGGCCACCAAAATCAAAATTTTGCTATAAATTTTTTTAAATAATGGATTTTCGTCGGATGTTTTGATATAAAGAAGGGAAATAATGATTCTAACATGTTTTGTAAGTTTGAGTCTTATAGCATGCATACATCCCTAACCCCACCTTAAGTGCTACCCCCTAGTTTTTTCATCAAAATGACGGCAAAGGATGTTAAAGAGATTACCCAAATGCCTGGGGCCGGTTGCTTTTGCGTTTTTATGAAGCGGGGGAAAAACCTTAGGGGGGTTGCAACAACCCCCACCCCCCCCCTTTAGAGAATAAGGGTTAAACATTAAATACATCTGAAATCTTAGGGGGGGGGGGGTAATGAGCTATTACTTATCTAGCCATCATACGGTTAAGGATTTACGACACGGTTAGTCATTTAATCCCAAATGGATAACTATTTGGTCAAGGTCTAATTTACCCCTTTAGAGGTATATAAACTGAAAGTATTGACGAGTAGTGTATACTGCTACATAGCTGTCAGATCTTGCTATACCAATCCACTAGGCAACATACTACTTTCTCAGAGGAAAAGTCTCATCTTAGTTCAAGATTGAAATTTAATACATCTTAATAACATCAATGGAAGTCATAGCATGAAACATTTACAACGAAGCTCCAAAATGAACATGAGTCAACATTGCAAAAGTAAATCAAGATGTCACCTACCCGTCTAAATCCGTAGAACTAATTTCTTCCTATCAAGACGTCGCTCAACCCTCTTTAACCACAAAACCTAATTACAATTTGCAAATCTGCCAGGAGTAATATTGCTTGAAGTACTATGCATAACAGTAATTGTTCAGCCACCTGTTTTTTGATTATGGTATTCGGTTAATAAATCACAACAAACTCACAAAATCACAGTTATAGTTTTATACAGACAATGTGTAAAAATATCAGGCTGGATATTTTGAACCCCACATTGCACAATCGTTGCACCATGAGCCTTAGGTGGGAGTAAAGCCAAACAGAATACTATTAACACATTCATTAGAGACATTAGCCTTAATTCCAATCAGCATTTAAAAAAAAAACTTCATGAAAATGCTCTTAGAAAGATTGAAGGTATAAAAATCAAGAAAAATTAAAAAGTCCAAAAAGAATTATCTCAAATTAAGAAGAGAGAAAGTACTTCAAATCGACTTTTATAAAATATATCACAATTTCAGGGAATACTACTGGTAAGTTCTATAGATGCATGAAAAAAGTATGTTTACATCACAAATTAAAGGAAAACTACTTGTCGGTTCTATAGATACATGAAAAATTATGGTTACAAACACATTACATTGGGAAGGATCTAGATGAAAATAAATAATATCACTGATACGTGTCTATAAATGTGTATCTATCAGTAGACTCAACGTCACATATTTCAATGTTTATATTACGATCCTCCAGTGAGAGAATCCCCGTCTGGCTTATGCCACCATTAGGAAATCCTCATCAGCGATATTGAAAATGAAAACATTTCGTTGATGCAAGAGCACGCAATCTGAAGTAAAGGTGGTATGACCTCCACTTAAATGCATGCAATATGGCTGCTATAATAGCATCGTAGAAACTTTGTACTATAGTAAAAACTGGCATTTGCATCATTTTTAATCTAGTAAAATACCATTGTAAGCACACCTTATCATGAGAAAATAAGTTGAGTAAATCGCTTAACATTAAAAAGAGTTATATATAATTTTTTCTTGGTACCTTTCATAATAGTATATTGGTAGATATTCAAGTGTGCTTCATTTTTCACTTGAAAAAAAATTCTTCAAATGATGAGAAACTGCTTTCCAATGGAATTCTGTCTGATGGAAGCAAACCCTATGTGAAAATACAAAGCAACTGATATTGATTTATTCGCAATGGAAATGTTCAACTACTATATCTACAGAAATCTTAATAGCTGCTTTTTTTCCCCAAGAAAATAAAGACGATTTTAGATTTGTAACAGATATCGTTCAAGGAGTCTTATAAGCTAAAAATCAAAATTTCGATATATATAGGTGACAGGAGAATGAGACTATGGATCTTTGTATTAGTAAAAGTGCTCAATTCAAGCTAATAATTATGTCTCAAAAGTCTTCATGTTTTACTGGTTTTCATTAATGTTACTCTTCCTATGAACAATATTTTTGTAGAAGTGGTGAAAATCGAGTGCACAACTTAATAATAAGTTACAAACCAGCTTGTTACAAACTAAAGATGGAAATTTTGCCAAAATATACTTCATCATTTTTGAAAAAAAAAGCAGTTGAAATATTGAATGACCTGAAGTGTCTACACACTTTTAAGGTTCTACACACTTTTTATCAAGACGAAAAACAAATATCATACTACATAATATTTTAAACATTCAAAAATTAGAACGAAATATTTTATTTTGAGAAATTTGATGGCAAATAGTTGAATTTTAACGAGATGATACGGTATCTTTAAGAAATATTCAGGATTTAGCACCAATGTGAAACTGTAAATTATCTTCGGTCTCAATGTATTCAATATTAATTTATAACAATTTCTAGATTATTCTCAAACATCTAGCCAAAAGGCTCCTGATATTCGTCAGATCCTTCTTCAATTAAAAGATCAAAAGCTTTGGTAAAACAAATGTGAGTGTAATCTCAGGGACCAATTCCCCTTAACACATAAGTGCATAAGGTGTTTAGAATCCCGTTAGTGCACAAGGGGGGGGGGGGTCCATAGCCATATGGACCCTGGATTTTGAACGCTTTACAAACAATGTTCTCCACATTATTTATCTTTAATACTGTATACAGTGATACACCAACTCAACTAAATTCATATGAAACAAAAAAAAATAAAAATCTGTCATTCCGTTTCAAAATGGTGGCCAGATATCTAATTGATGTCAAGTTTTCATTTTTCCCGAAACATTACCCGAAAGGAATTTTTCAACGAAATCTGGCTCATAATAGTAGATTATAATACAAATACATTGCTGAAATAAAAATTCAAAAAAGTTGTTTCGTTTTGGTTTTAGGGACAAAACAAAATTCGAACAGCGCCATCATTTTACCAGTTTATGCTAATTATCTCAAAAACGACACGACCGATTTGATTTTTTTTTGCACCAAAACATGCGTAACCCCTACCTTGACCATATGGACTCCCCTCATGCACTTAAGTGTTAAATGACAATTACATTTGTAGAACAAGAAATTGTCAGTACAAATGAAACCTTAGCGAAGTCTTGGAAAAAGTAGATACTACTTTGAAATTCTGCAAGGTGAAGTCGACTTTCTTGACTCAGACTAGAGTCAACCTCTAAGTGTCACCTGAGGGACACTTTTGTTGCGTGTGTGCTTAGGATAAAAATGCAAATCCCAACTCGCAGCATTGCCGAAATCAAGTGGAATACACTATTACATATCTTTTGGATCATGCCATAACCCACCGGGTTTGATACAACGTGCCAAGAGGGCAAGCCAAATCTTAGCTCAAGATTGAAGATAAATGACGCTCTTTAATACATTATTAGAAACCATTGCTTGAAGTATGCAGTATGGGGCTTCAAACCAAACGTAAGTGAACATTGCAAAAGTAAATCAAGATGTTACCTAACAGTTTCAATCCGTAGAACCATAGATATGGAAGAAATAGTTTTGTAAATCAAACATTAATTTCATCATGCTTACTGTTCCTCTTTAACCACAAAACCTAATTATAAACTGCAATTATTACTCGAAGTACTATGCATATTAGTAATTGTTTATCCACCTGTTCTCTGATCAAGGTATTCGGTTAATTACACACAACAGACTGATAGTTAATAACTTATTTTAAAACCCGTGTTGCATCAAGAGCATCATGACCCAACAGAATAACTTTCCACATTCATCAATATCACTAATACATTTGGAAATGCGTCACTCTCAGTTGATCGACTCAACGGCACAGATGTGCTATGCTAATATCATGATTCTCCAGTGAGAACCTCCGTCTGACTTATGCCACCATCCCGTTGATGCAAGAGCACGCAAAAGCACGCAAACTGGAGTAAAAGTTGTATGAAACTATGTAATACATATGGTACAAACTGGTAGATGATATAATTTTGATATACCATTTTAAGCACACCCAATTCATAACGTATGAGAAAATCGCTAAATATGAAAGTAGTGTACATATATGCCTTTCATGAGTAGATTATATAACCCTAACACGTCACAGTCCAACAAAATCCAACAAGCAAAAATCAAGAAATTCGCCAAAGTCCAAAATACGTCACAGACGGGGGATACAGATGGGCACGAAATGGCTACCATGGCGATGGACATGGGATCGGGATGCCAGAGGTCGTGGGTTCAAATCCCAGGGGAAACAGTAAATTTATGTTATGACGTATTTTAAGCGTTTGGGAATTAGGGTTAAGGTCACGGCGGTGCTTCATCTTTCAATCATAGGCATTGATTCAATAGTCAGTTTGATCCAAAGATCTGGTTCATTTTATCACATTTCCATCACATTTTTAAAACTTTCCATAAAAAGTAATCCAATCTAAACCATGTCAGCACAATTCGGGACTATATCATGTATATGAATAACCTTATTGTGCTAAATCTATTACTGGGATCAACAAATTATCTCAAATAATTGAAATCTTCTTTCCAATGGAAAACTTAATAAAAATCAGGTATTGGAAGCCAAAATATTTGAAATTATATCGCGACCGATTCAAATTTGTCCACGCTAGAAAAAATATACCTATGAAAATGAATCTATTAAAAATCTGAATATCAAGGTTGCTGACTTTTTTTCTCATCCTGAAAAAAATCAAGTTTGTACGGACGATTTCAGATTGTAATAGATATCGGTCAAGGATTTTATCAGCTGAAAATCCAAATTTCCATAGAGTTGACGGGTAATGAGGCTATTGCTTATGGATTGGGTACGAAGGGCCCATTTGAAGCTTTAATTCTGTGTCTTCAGTTAATTTTTTTGGTAAATGTTACCTATGGACTGTAATTGCCTCTTATATTTATAATAATTCAAATAATACTTGAACGTAATTTTAATGTCATGTGTAAGGTAGGTTACAAACAAAGTTGAAACTGAAATTTATGCCAAATACAGGGTGTCCCTATAAAAACGCAACGAACTTTGTACTTTTATTTTGACTCTTTTGGTAGAATTGTATCTTAAACTACCCAATTGTCAATCCAGAAGTAACAGATTTAAGAAATATGAGAGTACCAGGAAGATCCGTACTTTAATTGAAAATTTTGACCTATTTAAGTTAAAAATGAACCTTAACCCTCAAAGAGCCGGGCTTTTTCGACCCATCTCACAGCCGGGGGGGGGGGGGGGGGGGGCGGATCCCCCTTCCGGTCTCGGAAACCGATTGACGAAACATCAAGTGTATGGTACTGGTGGATAGCTAGGACCCTCACGAGTCCATTGGTACCAAAAAAATTTGACCTTGTATGACGTCACAGTGACGTCATAAGTGACGTCGCGTAGAAAAACGCGAAAATCACCAAAAATCGCCAAAATCGTGGTTTTTCGCAATTTTTTCGAGCAAAAGTTGCAATTTTTATCAATAATGTGTGTCAAAGTATACTTAGGCATGTTCTTACTCTAAATAAATCAAATAAATACAATAAAACATATAGTATCATAATAACAAAAAACACGATTTGTATGTAAGTTTTTCGGTTGACCCAGCGTGCCATTACGGAACGCCACATCCTAACCCTAGGTCCGATTTTCACAAAAAATGGTCTTCAAAGAAGCGCAAGGCTTAAAGGAAAAAAGTCAAGAAGTGTCAGCGCGAAAAAATAACAACCGGCGGAGGTATAAAAAAATTCCGGAGGGGGGGGGCGGATTCCGTCCCCCCCGGCTCTTTTAGGGTTAAATATAACCTAATGTTAGGTACAGGTCAGGTAAGATTGGTTTGGATTGGTTGCGATCTAGTTGGTTGCAGATTCTCTTCATTTCAAGTTTGCATTTCTTTAGCTGGAAGTCTAAACTTACAAATCGGACCAAAGTAGATTAAAAGGCCTTTCTTAAATTCTTCATATCTTTGAACTGGAGTGGTAAATGAAACAGGGCCAAAACCATGTTGTAGAGTAATTACTCCACTTTTGAAAAAAAAATATATCACTATGATTTTATCTTTTGGTAACTATTTTTAATATTTTTTAATTGCTCGTTGCATTAATATTGGGACAACCTGTATATATATGTACTACACTATTTTTTTCTGAATGAGCAACATTAGCATTCAAATATTGAATTACTTTGTCTACACACTTTTGAAAGTCTTCATTCTTTTTATCCAGACTAAAAACAAAACAGCATATTACGCCTTGTAAAACATTGGAAAAGGATTCTTCTTGAGAAATTCGATGACCTCTTTGATGTCAAGGACAGATTAGTTCCTACATGAAAAGATCCCAAGTTGTTTAAATAGAAAAGGATTTTTTGATAGATTGCTCTAATTTTTGCATAGATGCAAATAGAGAGATCAATCATAATCAATCATTGCTAGTGTCTATGATACAATAAACACCAGTTCATAATTTTGTAGAATACAGGTGGTATTAAGGATATGCTATGGATCTCGTAACAAAGTATATTAATTATTGCTTACTGCATACTTCAAGGTTTATAAAGTCGTATACCACAAATGTCACTTCATCAAATCGACATTTTACCAATTTTCCAGGTGACACTAGATTAATTCTAAAAATGTGTCATTTTGATGATTTCTAATGGTTATGTTGTACTCATTAAATTATAATTATCACTATTTTCAATGGTTCACGTAGATTCACAATTGAGCATTTTCTTTAAACACATTTTATTTCAATGTGTCTATATGACTAGCACATGTTAAATGTGACGCCCCAAGGCTGAATTAACCATTTATTGCAATGAAATAATCCTTCAAATTGGTTTGGTATTACCGTTTTAATCGAAGCATTCGCATGCAGTGACACACTCCACTTAAAACAAAATAGGAAGAAATATTGAGGAGAAAGTACCGTATAAGAAAAGTAATTTTAACTTTGATGAAACATGCATATGCATAAATATTTTTTATTTATAATGGCTTTGTGGCTAATATAAATAGTTTTTTGCATTTCAAAAGATTAGCATACTATCATAACCTAAAAGTGACAAATGATAAAACATTTAAAACATCTCTTACGATATACCTTTAAGAAGTTATGTTAGATGATGTTGGATAATGACACGTACTCTACTCTCAAAATCCTCATTAACTTTATTATTTAATAATGTGCGTTGGGTGTGCAAATGTTTTACATGTGCATTGCCAAAATGTGCACATAATTGTAATGAAAGTTTCAGGATGTCTTAAACATGTTTAATTAAAGAAAATGGCAAAATTGCCTTTGGATATGATCCCGTATCATGTATTTGCATAATAAATATCATTATTGTGTTAATGTCAGCATATTTCTAAATTGCCACTGCCTATT
>JXSR01S069225.1:90376-100413 GCA_000969725.1 Ophiothrix spiculata
TATGTATGTATGTATAACTTTATTTTGTATGTAACTGTTTAGTTTTCTTATGATTGTATAGCGCTTTATATATATATATATATATGTATGTATGTATAACTTTATTTTGTATGTAACTGTTTAGTTTTCTTATGATTGTATAGCGCTTAGAGACTCCGGTGTTAGGCGCTTCATAAGCACCGTTTTATTATTATTATTATTATCGGAGATGAAAGTTCACGGCTCAGAATATGATTTTCGAATAGATGATTTAATTTGACCAAAATCTAGCGATCATTTTTAGCCAGTGCAGTGATGGTGGCCATATCTGCCACGGTATTGCATTGACATTGTATGATTGTAACATTACAATTGACAAGTCTTGCGAGCGGAAATGTGATGTGTCACAACTCAGGCGGCCTAAATATGCAACAATGGGTATCGGAGTCCAATTTTATACCAATATTTTGTAAAAATTAGCAGACGAACGAGTCTGCAGATTTAACAAGATGTTTGACAGTGGTTCAAATATCAGTAGTTCTTTTGTTACACAGTCATGAATCTCGGTCCATGTAATTTTTACTCAACCTATAGATTCCACCTACTCAAGTCACATAAGGTCTGTCATAACCTGGATGCCCTACTCCTAGTAATGGTCGATTTCTAAGCTAAAATCTGCCGTTAAAACGTATTGTTCACCAATAAATGCGACATTCGATTTCGTCAGCAGATATTTTATAACACCTCACCCTTGCAGAGTAGAAAAATGTTAACAATTCGATTCATTCATTCATTCATTTATTCAAAACTTTATATTAAAACGGATATCAGATATCAACAAATACAAATAAAAGTTATTCATCCCTGAACCGTTTACAAATAATAACAACGAAATATCTACAGAATTAAAACAAAATTAGTATAATAAATATTTGAACAATTTAAACAAACTACAACTAGAAATCAGATATAAATAAAAACACATGATGAAAATATAATTCACACTCACCCATTATTCACACTCACCACCCCCCCACACACACCCCCACACACCCAGCATATACCATTTAGCTTCCCTTTTACAACTCTGGAAAACTATCGATGCTTCGTTGTTGATGTTTGACGAATCACTATGTAATCTGTAATGGATGTAATGCATGCCTGGGTACTTTCAATTTGAAATTCACGCCATTTGTGCTGCCTCGAATTGGACGCCTGTAATGGCTGATTGATGAGCAATAGAAATGTCCCGGAGCAATGCATGGAATCGAGATCTTCCCAGTGTTGTTCCATCACAAGAAAGTAAAGCTTGACAACAGACACTACATTAAAGGTATGCTACGATGAAAGGACATTCATAGTGTTGTATACAAATCAGTTGAACACTTGGCCACAATCTAAAGGGCAAACCTCCTTAAACATGATCCTGATATATACTATCGGTAATCAATAACCTGCATCTCTGAATGGAAACTACTCTCTATACAGCGATATTAGTTTATATGAACACTAGCTGAAGCATGCAAGTAGAGACAAGAAAACACAAGGCCAACACTCTTAGTTGAGCGTCGTGACTCACAATATATGAGCTCTCGCAATGCAGCACGTTATTAAAATGAAGCTTTAGCGATGTCTAAATACAGCACAGACCATTTAAGTGGTATGTACTTTCGCCTGTTAAGAGTCACAGTGGGAAAGTCGGTTTTGTATGTATAAGTCGGACCGTGTGAAATAGTACGGGCCTGGATTTACCACATTGACAGGCGTTTCACATCAGCACGACACGCGACAAAAGTATTTGGAACTAAATATATAAAGTGATTCCTACCGCACTTGGAACTTAGGATGTATATTTGAACATAATACATTTTATTTTGTGTGGATATACCTTGCGCCAAGATATGCGAATTGGAACGTATGATTACTCGCTAATTGCAATTAGCGATTTAGAAAGCACACTTTCGCTTTATACTTTAACTTTAACTTGATTGGTAAATTGGAATCTTGAAACCAATCATTACAAATGGAAAAGGATAGCAAGGTAGGTTACATATTTATTACTGGAAGAGTATGAACACGTAACGTTTATTTGATTTAATGTTTTTTGAGAAAGTTTTCGCAATTACTCCCAAAAGATGACTAAAGTTAATTTGATAGTTTTCTTAATATATAAGTAATTCTGTAACAAAACACACCTAACCTCATCTTTCATGGCAATATTGGTATTATATATCGATCAAAAACCTTTAAGCTTTTTAACACTCTCGGAATATAAGTCCCTTACGTTTAAAGCAATTCTTTAACAACACATACCAGATCATTTGGATTGCAATTTCTTTTTTGTTCCTTTTGATTTTCTGAAAGAACCTTTTGGTGACTATTAATCACCTGACTGTGATTGGTTTCCCAATTAGCTATTGAATACTGCAAATATCCACTACCATATACCACTTTTATATAGTCCTCTTCAATTGCTTTGAATACGTCAACATCATCTGAGGCACTCTCGTGTAACTAATTTACAAGACATCAATATTTCATCAACACTCCTCCTTCGCTCTCAGTATAACTCATGCAATGTCAATTACTAATTGATAAGAAATCAATTTTCATTATCTTGGCTAGACAACAAACTTCATTCATGTATTTAATTATTGCATTTAAACGCAATGCGCACATGTCAATAGAAATAAATTACACAGCATGTTAGATAAATACGTGCCTATACACTATTTTTCCTGCAACTTGCATTTGATGACTTCAAGTGACTGAAAACATCCTCGCTCCTCAATGTGAGGGACCATCTGTAGTTGATAATGGCAAACAATGGAAACAAATCAAATAGATAGTATATCTAAATATGCCACATCTAGTTTGGATTGATATGACAAATTGAAATAAAAAATGAAGGAAAGAATGAAAAATATGTTTTAATCCAAAATGTGTCTGAATAAACTTCGTTCCACAGTAAAAGAAGATACATATTTGATACAAATTTGATCCAGTCTTGAAATACTTATTTTTATATTTCCTGAAGCAAACCTTATGGATTTATAAAAAATATCCCCACTGCTCAGATAAATGAGAATATTAGACGGAACCACATAATGGAAGGTCTAATCCAAGTACAATTGGTCATTTAGAGTGTTTTAAGCATGAAAGTATATAAAAGTTAAAGTTTATGAATGTCATTACCTTAAAATGGAAATGTTGCAAACCCTGCATCATATTGTGCCTCTTCAAATATGTCTACTTCTTGTAGTGCATTCTTATTGTCGTCAAGGTTGATACCTCAAGTTGGTAGTCAATAGACGTTTCTTTTGAAGAACGTGAAAGGATAACAATATCTATTATTCTCTTAGTTAGAATAGTATTAGGTTTAGCATCATTGATATATTGCTTGCATTCTTCACGGGTAGAAGCTTTCATTTGAAGCATCGTCTTAGAAAACCAAAACGACAGTTCATCAACACAACAGTTAGTTGCTTTATCTGAGTATTGCTTTTGAGTACAGCTTTTAATTATTTCTCCTACTTCATGCACTTTCAAAAACACTAAATTAAGATTACATTCATTAATTATTCGTCAAGAGCTATAAATTCTTAATTCTTAATGTAAATTCATTATATACTATAGTGAAAAAACATTATAGGTACGCCAAGAAAGTTACAGTATGATAATGGTCTGGTTAAAAAGATAAGACAATCTAAGACAATTTTGTGGGTACACCACCAAATGCGCCATATATGAATATACCTTTATGGCAATGTGTCTCTTAAAGTCATACATTCTATTTAGAAAATTACTATCAATCTTTCTTCTTTTTCGGTTGTCATTTTCTGTCACTTTTTACTACACATTATTTCACATGATTTCTATAATGCAATCAAGACCTTCATAGGAGTACCCTTTTGTTTTTTCGTGTTTTTTAAAGGTTTTCAGCCTTTCACGCAATAAATGGTACTTTTATACCCTGCTGGGTCTTATCATCAGCACCAAAAAGACAGGATATATGGTCATTAATTATCACCCGCAGTCCCCACGCGAAGTTTATGGCAATGCTATCAAAAATTACACAGAAAAAACAAAGTGAGTCATTGAACTCACTTGAGCCATAGTGTGTCAGTATACAGACAAAATGACTCACTTTTCACAATTTTTTGAGTCATTTTGTCCGTGTACTGACTCACTTTGCCTCAAATGAGTAAATGACTCACTTACTTTTTTCTGTGTAGGGGACACTTCAAATACCTTGACTCTATGATGGCATGTAGTAGTAAAGCTTTTAAGAAAATAACTTGGCAAAAGTGCTCATATTGTTAATACTGTAACGATAGCAACTTTTAACGCCAAGAACCCAATCTTTAACTAATGATATATGACAATCTCCGAATAATTGTTTTTGTGAATTTTAAAGACTTTGTTAAAAGTCTGTTGATTCTTTGATTACCCGAATCATTGGCTATTGGATGTTTCAAATATCCACCATACTATGTCACTTGCCATAATATCTTATACATAGTCTTCTTTACTTGCGTTGACTGTGTCAACATCATAACTAATTTACAAGACATCAATATTTCATCAACACTCCTCCTTCCCTCTCAGTATAACTCTTGCAATGTCAATTACTAATTGATAAGAAATCAATTTTCATTATCTTGGCTAGACAACAAACTTCATTCATGTATTTAATTATTGCATTTAAACGCAACGCATATGTCAATAGAAATAAACTACAAAGAATGTTACATAGTTGCCTACACCCTCATTTAACTTCAACCAATGCATGCTTCAACCTGCATATTGACATCAAGTGATTAAAGACAATCTTATTCATTAGGTCTGCGTGCACAATGGCAACTAATTTGTTTCTTAAATGACTCACCCCGAAAAGAGGGACTTTGCGACAGAACACTTTTCAAGAAACTGGTGAAAATAGGAAGCCAGAAATAAAGAAAATAATAAGAATTTCCAGCAGATTTTCTGTTGTAAAATTTGATCGTCTTGATCATTTTCAACAAATAAGGTGTCATTTTAAAATCTTAGAAAATGCTATAACAGATGAAATGATACACTCAAAATTGATATCCTTTGCAAAGTCCCCCCTTTCGGGATGAGCCATCACATTGATCACAATTATAAAGTAAAATTGTATAGCAGAAAATCACTATACATGTGTATCAAATCTTAATTGGTTAATTTGGTACACTGGAAGAAAACGGTTTTACCTTCAGTATTATTGTTAAGTTGAAAACTGTTTGATGTGAAAGATGTGTTTTTAAAATTATGAATAAAATGTCACGGCGAAGGAAATCCGTATATTTGACGTAATCGTAAAGTATATACGTCTTTGTACACCTCAAGAGCAGAGGAACGTATTAAAACAAAAAGTATCCTGCTGCTCCAAGAATTCAGAATTATCAGACAGGATAACACATTCATCAAGTTACTACTAGTCATTAAGACTGTTCTTAAATGAAAGAGCATCAGTAACTTCTCATTTTAAACATCTAAGTGGTATTATCTGAAATAGTAAACGAACAAACAAACAAACAGACAAACAAATAGAAACCCTTAATCACATGGTGCCTCTTCAAGAAATGTGTACGTGATGTAAAGCATTCTAGTCAAGGTTGATATCAAATGGGTAGTCAACAGACGTTTCTTTATAACAAATGTGAAAAGACACTCTCCAGTTACTCCAGTAGATAAAATACCACTAGAAGCAATATCATTTATTTCTTGTTTTCTGTACGAATCTTTATTCAAATCATAGTCTCAGAATATGCAACAGTAAATTGCCCTCTTTACGTATTGTGTCTGACAATTCCATTCATGCATTTTTTCTTCTTCATGTATACTTTGCAAGGTGTGTTTTCGAAAGAAGATTCGCATATACTAACGGGTACTCAATAACCTACTTTAGTTGTATACAGAAAATCTAAGGGCATTAAGCAACTACACCTACTGCATACGGTGTATTATTTAAAGATTTACTAAGTAAATCATTACTCAGAATAGGAATAAAGTTATAACTAGGAAGTTTTTCAAATGCATCTGATGCAAATTTGGGTTTATACTATATTCTGTCTTTATTCACGATTTTGAATACGTACCGCTGGTATTAAAGTCAACGATGATTTGTGACTTGACCTTGTTTAAACACCTTTTAATATCTCGAGTAGAAAGTCCCAAGCAATACCAGTAATGCCGATTGCTGTGATATAGGAATGCATGAAATCGAAGTTGAGTATGTTATTTCCCTAATGTAAATCATCACAAGAAGTTGAACGTTCGGTAGCATGAACCATTATCAAACTTATACTATGTTGAAAGTATATACATTGCAAGGTGTATACATCAGTTTATCACTTGGCCGCAATCGAAAAGGCAAACCTCCTTTAGCATGGGCCTGCCATAGTGTTGGTAATCAATAAGCTTCTTCTGTGAATGGTGGCCACTCTCTATATACAGCGATATTAGTTTATATGAATACTAGCTGTAGAATGCAAGTAGAGACAAGAAAACACAAGGCCAACACTCTTAGCTGAGCGTCGTGACTCACAGTATTATAGGCTCTTGGAGCAAGATATTAAAATGAAGCTTTAGCGATATCTAAATACAGCACAGACTATTAAAGCGATATGTACTTTCGTCGGGACAAGAATCATAGTGAAAAGTCGGTTAAAGACGGACCGTGTAAAATAGGACAGACCTGGATTAACAACATCGACAGGCGTTAACGTTAGCACGCCACGCGACAAAAGCATTTCGAACTACATACATAGATTTAATGTGATACCGCACTTGGAGTTTTGGATTTATTTTTGAAGTAACACCAATTATTGGATGTGGATTTATAACTTGGGCTAAATATGCATGGGATATGTTTCTAGAGGGACGATAGATATGCGAATTGGAGCGTATGATTACTCGCTAATTGCAATTAGCGATTCGGAAAGCACTCTTTTTCTTTATATACTAACTCTAATCGGATTGGCAAATAGGAATTTAAACACCAATCATTATCAATGGAAAAGGATAGCAAGGTTGGTTACTTATTTATTTTCATTAAATTTTTATAAACAACGTTTATTTGCATTTGTTTTAGCAGTCACTAGAAAAAGATGACTTTAGATAATATGATAGACCTATAATTAATGTGCAAGTGATTATACACACCGAAGCTCTTCTTTCGTAATTATTTTAGCACAACATTATGTCACCTTTAAACTTTTTTAAAATTCTGATAATTATACATTGCTCTTATCGTTAAAGGTTACCTCTTAAGTTTAGAGAAAACTTATTTTTCGTCCCTCTTAAAGGTTTTAGATAAATCTAAAGGCTATTGAATATTACAAATATCAGCCACCATATACCAATTGACATACATTGCTGATAGATTATGTAGCTGTGATCTTAATAAGGTTGAAGATGAGTACCATTTGTTAATGGAATGTAGTTTATACAGTACACAGCGTTCAAATTTTTTTTCTGATGTAGGTGATATGCTTTGTACTGAGGGGTTATCAATGTATGATTTATTTCTTGTAATTATGTCAGAATCTGATTTTGATGTTCTCCAAATAGTACTTACGTTTGTTAAATCGTGTTTTGATACTAGATATGGTAATGTACAGTATAGCATCAGAACTGTATAGCATAGCATGATGTTACAGTTTGATTTCTTCTTTTATTAGTTTTTCTTATTATTGCTTTCTTGTTTGGTGTTTATCAATAAAGAATACCTGTATAGATATTGCATACCATGCACACAACTATAATCTGTCAGTGTCGTTGTGTTCGTCTGCCTATAGTTTTGAACACAGCCAATTACGCCTGAGAGGGTTGATGCTTTTTGGTAAGTTACTGATAATGTGCCAATTGTAGGTAGGGTATATAGATTAAACACTTGTTTTAAAGAATAAATGTGTCTCACCACGTCTTATCTTGAACATCCCACATCAGTTTATTGAACTGTTTGAACTTTATCAATAGTTTCGATGACATTGAAATCAATGTCATTAGCTATGTGATTGACTATCCTTGAAGTAATGTAATCATCCGGTAATCATCTAAAGACAATACCATGTTGGCCACTTAAAACTACTTTTACGTTTGCTGTAGGTTTGGCCATATTCCACAATATAATGTACATGTTATCATGGTTAAAGAGGTACATAATAAAGCAACTTAAAAATTTAGATTTTACCTATAAATTTAAAGTATTAAACATGTATAAGCCTCAAAATAACACAAATTAAGTACATATCCATTACTTGATCATTTATCCCAAAATTTACAATTAAGTGCAATTACTAGTTGCATTGAAACGTGTATATACTTTATTTCAGGCCTTGATTGCAAAGTGTGATTTTCTAAATTATATTTCAGTCCATACACATCATCATGATCATTGAAATAAATATCTCTTAGAGAATGGTATGGGGGCACATATAAAGATGGACAGAGTATACTACTCTTCAATTGTTTTGAATATGTCGACTAAACATCATCTGGGGTAGTTTCGTGTGACTAATTTTTTAAGACGTTCACGTTTAGTATAACTCTTGCAATATCAATTTATAATTATTGATAAGCAATCAATTTTCATAATCTTGTCTAGACAAAACACTTATTCATGTACTTAATTATTGCATTTGAAGGCACCGCACTTGTTAATAGAAAAATACATGGCGCAATGTATAAATATGTTCCCATACACTACTCTTACTGCAACTTGCTTGTAATTACTTAATTCTTAGTGTAGAATGATGGCGAACATTTAATATATAATGGAAATAATAAACTACACAATCACTATACATTATATGCAAAATATAGATTGGTCCTTTTGGATTAATATGTAAAATTGAAAGAAAAAAGTGGTTAGTTTATCATAAAAAAAGGTGTGACTTTACGATCCCGAATGTTAAAGAAGGACACATATTTCATTCAATCGTGCTACACATCTTTTTGCATTCAGGGGACTGATGCACGAAGTACCAATACTGAGAATTATCAAAAAGACAACACATTTTGAGGTTTTGTCAAATTGTTATAAGTCATTTAAACAATTTAAAGTAAATTTTCCAGAATAAAGCATGAGAGTGTTATCACCTCAAACTGAAAATGTTTCAAACCCTGCATATTGTGCCTCTTCAAAAATGTCTACTTCTTGTAGTGCATTCTTATTGTCGTCAAGGTGGACATTTAAAGTGGGTAGTTAATAGACGTTGGCAAACGTGAGAAGATAACAATATCTTGTCTTCGCTTAAGTTGGCTTAGCACAGATAGAATTCCTCTATTTATTTTTCTAATTTTTTGATATATGGTGTTTTCATATGTGCTGATCACATTTCTGAAATAAAAAATGGGGGTCGCCGACTTAGTTTTTGAGAAAAATCCAATTAAAAAACACTATGTTTTACCACTTTTTACCATTGACTTCTAAATGATGCACGTGTAAGACCGCGTTATATTAAAGCGCAAGATACACTACGCCAGAAAGTACGCTAAAAGCCCGGGATAAATACTTTGAAATTGTGTCCACCACCGCAGCTCACTCGTGTCCGACACCGCATCTGTGCTAAGCCACCTTACGATGTGGTCACATTCACAATTACCCGAACGTACACACGATTAAACATTTTCGTGCGGTGTACACTGAAAACTTTAACTAGTCAAGCAGCTGCTTGACTAACTTTAAACTAGTCAGGCAGGTTAGTCCAGCTTGCCTGATTAGTTTGACGTAGGTCAAGCCAGACTTGACTAGCTTTCAACTAGTCAAGCCTGCTTGACTAGCTTGTAAACTAGTCAAGCCCACTTGACTAACGTGCAAAACCTTAGCCAGACTGAGAGCTTGACTAGCTTGACAGTACAAAAGAGCTTGACCAACTTCAAGTTGGTCAAGCTGGCTTGACCAGCTTAAGTTAGTCAGGCTGAGCACGATCAGATGTCGGAGTCATTGATGGCAACATGGTGGACAGCACAGACATGTAAAACATCGTGCCGTTGTTTGACCTCATAAATATCACCATTATGTACTGATGTAT
>JXSR01S069230.1:0-11945 GCA_000969725.1 Ophiothrix spiculata
ACCACGACAGAAATTCATATAAATATATTTTGTTTATTTAACCCTTGTCTTCCGAAGGGGAGGGTGCAACCCCAAGGTTTTTCCCCGCTACATAAAAACGCAAAAGTAGCGATCCCAGGCATTTGGGTAATCTTTTTTTTACATCCTTTGTGGTCACCGTGGGGTTTAGGGTAGGCCGTCAAAGTTGGGGTGTAGGGGGTTGGTGAAATCCCAGAAATGTTGTTTGTCGTCATTTTGAAAAATGTATGCATGATTCAAACTTACAAGACATCATCATTTCCCTACTTTAATAGCAAAACCCTTTTGACAAATGCATATATTTAGACATTTGATAGCAAAAATGTTGATTTTGGTGGCCATTTTTGGGTATTCCTTATAGCACAATTTTGAAAGTTTAGAACAGACAGTTTTAATGAGTTACCTCTCAGTCTACAATTTATTACAAAATGAAAGCTTGTAAAAATCATAGTAATGTTATATATAAAGTGACAAAATGAAACACCAAGTTTACTCTATAGACTTGTAAATAGATTCATTATAAAAGCCATATCAGTTCTATTCACATGCCCCATGTACATTGCTAATAATTTCCTTACCGCCAGAATAGTTAACATTGAACAAGAAGCCATCGACCTGACAACAAGCTATTTACATTTCCAAATGTAGGTGAACAGAGAATTTTAATGAGTTTTCTCTCTCACTCTACAATCTATTGATGTTTAGAACAGCCAATTCCATGACCGTGCTGTATTTCAATCATTCTATCTCTTTCATAGTGTTTTCATCCTCTAAGTAATTTCCTGATATGTGAAATAAATGATAAAATCAGGTCTGTTATCAAAAGGATGCCTCATTAAATGTTTGCCGCATTTTGAGCCGTTATTCATCACAATTTGAATAGAAATAAAGAATTTTGAGGATGAATAGACTTGCTTTGTAGTAGGGAATATTGGTGTTTTAATTAAGTGTAGGACAGCTTCTTCACAAAATTGTTCTCAAGGTCAGCATCCTATTTTGGCTATGTCTGCAAATCCAATATTGCCAGTTTTGTGAATGGAAATTAGAGCTCTACTTGGTAATATAGGCGGATAACGGAAAAGTGCAACCCCAAGGTTATAATGATATAACATTATGACATTAATGTTCATAATGAAAGAAAAATACAGATTATCTTGCCTAAACTAGCAGTTTCATATAATAGTATATTTAATAAGATTCAAACATTGAGTGCAATGTTATGTATGTATGATTTGTTGCAAGACAGTTTGTAATTTGAGCATTTCTAGAATTATCTCTTGTATTTCATGACATTAATATTCCTTTTTAGATGCTTGAGATCTTGGAATTATTCAATCAACCAAGAAATAAGCTTTAATTTTGGCGTGAAATTACTTGCTGGATTTCCATAAATCTCTTACTACCATAATGTAATGATGTTGTAGTAAACAAATATCATCATTAAAGTGAAAAGAAAGGGTACAGCTTTCATTTTTCCTGATGTCCCAATTTTGAGAGCAAGCTAGCTTGCAGAATCTTTTGAGAACTTGATATCATGAAAATTGAGGTCAACTTTTTGATGTCGTCTTGCAAGAACGAAAGTGTTTGTCTGCAGTTGAGAATATTATGCTGATGAATTGGAAATGTCAATTCAAATATAATTCGGTATTTATTTAACTGTAGATAGATTGTAAATGTTGAGAAAAGAAAATTGTCCTATTAGAGTGGTTTTTAAACATCAGTTATCAAGTCTTGAAAGTAGAATCCTTTACCTTTTTCAGATATCATTTTCCAAGTTTAAATTTGTTGTAAAAGAATAAGTAGCTCAGCTTTTTTGTAAAATTTGCATGTTTGTAAATCATAACAGCTTTTCATTGAGTCAACCAACCAGTCCAGGGCCCTATTTCATATAAGTTAGAATCAACCTAAGCTTTAATTGTAGGATTCGTCCTATCTTTTGTTATATGGAAAAAAAATCAGAAAAAGTCTTTATTTTAAATTCCTTTATGGGGTAGAAGATAAAAGTAATAATAGCATTACTATAAACTCAAAATTTAAAATTCTATCCAGAGTTCAGATGAACAATTCGTTCTAAGTTCCATGACTTAGGTTGATTTTAAGTTTTATGAAATAGGGCTCAGGTGAGCTTATTGTGTAACCAATTACGAACAATTACGAATTCTAATGCTTAACTACTGTTAATTCATTTTTTGCAATCTTCTTGTAATTTAATTTACATTTGAAAATATGTTTGTGTATGAGACACATTTTTACCCGTGTAGTACCTAATGGTACATTAACTCCAAACAAAGAATAATTCGGAGCTTCTTCTAATGATTAAATTGAAAATAATCAGGCACTTAAGGATTATTTTTAAGATAATTTTAAGAGTTGGTTGACATTTTAATACCCAGGTAAGTTATAAAAAAATAATTTTGTAATTCAACAAATGTTGAAGTTCAGTATAGACTGACTCCACAGTTACTGAATTTATTGAAGTTTATTCGATGAACTACTTTACTACGTATTGAAATAATAATGGCCATGCTGTGGACAAGTACCTGATAAACTCTGGTAGTGATGAGGCATATCTGCCCACTCCTGTTAATATTTGTAAGGTTTTAGACAACAAAAATCAAGTCCTATATATGTCCTACATATTTTGTCCTACATCCATTAAATTTCATCAGAAAATCATTCGTTTTCTTATCTTTTATCACCTTAAGACTTTGTGATTGATAAATACACACTTTACGTAGCAGAATTTCTAAATATTTAAAATGCTGCTGGCCATATTACCATTTCAAACATATTATCAACAACCTTACTAATGATATCTTTTCTTGCATGTTATAGAGAATACAATAACATTATAAGAGTACCTCTCATTTCAATGCTTTGAAAATCTGCAATATTTGATGATAGTGAGTTGCTCCTGGTTTCATTTTTTACTAGATGAGGAGGAGCTGCAGAGGTAGAAGGATCAGGTCAAAATAATCTGTGGACAGATAACATTGCCAATTTTATTTCACCAAGGTCATCTCCACCCCAGACACTTCTTTTCCGTTTAAAAAACTGAATATTGATATACACTGTTATGGAGCAATGTGAAAGGAAGGATTGCTGGTGGGTGTAATGGAGCAGTAGTAGAAGGCACTTTGGAATTTGTTGAAAAGCAAAATGTCATACTGTGAATAAACCCCACAGGAAAAGTATTGATGATCAATGTTCTAATCATAAAGGATTTTTCAAAGGTGAAGTTGAAATTTGGCATTCATTTATTCTTGCTTGTTTTAGCTTGTTTAAACTGACTTTTGACAGTTTATTTTAAATTATGCACATACAGATAAGTCAACCATATGTTTATGAATATGAATGCACATATCATGTAGTGAATTTGTAATTAGCATAAAATCAAAACTCATTTGTGTTTTGCAGGGTATGCTATTTATCTTTTTCTGGAAATTGATTTATTGCTAGGTAGGCAATGCATAGATGCATTGTGGATATTTGAAGTCTCTAAACTTTATATGCAGTTCACTTTTTAAAATTCATTTTTCATTCCTTTGTCTGTATTATTTATTTCATGAGGTGCTGGATCCAGATACATTATATTTTCCAGAATTTAACCAGAAGTAATACATTTTTGTCAAATGAAAGCCCAAATGTTACTAATTTTAAATCTAAATTTCATCATCAAATTGATATACTTGCATGTATTAAGCTGAAAATGAAGGGTCTTTTAACTTAAAATTTTCCAAATATTCTTCAGTTAAGTTGAACTACATAGCAAACAAATGTTCCGGTTATTTTCTTCTACCTCAGGCCACAAACTTAATGAAAACCCCAAGTAGACACTCATGCATGGCTGAGCTTGAGCTGCCTCTTTAATTATGAAAGTAAAGTACCAAATCAACTTTTTTCAATCTTACATCTAGGAATATTTTTGACATTATCAAATGGCTAGAGAATACACTTTACTCCTAGCTTTATCCAAAAAAAACCAAGAATTTTCCTGACAAAACGGAATACAGCTGGTCTAGGAACTATGTAACCTTTCATCTTAGACTACTACTTGGCATTTTTCTCTGACAAACAGCAAGAAACAACCACTAAAATTGTGTTTTCTTGATTATTTCACATCCTCACGTCTGAGGTAAGTGAACCTAATATTGATGGACAGGTGTGTCTCAGAAAAGCAGTGTTAAACTCACTTGTTTGTCGCTTCTAAAATTACAGGTGTATGAACTAGCATCTCCCCACACATCCTATATGCTTTGCTCCATAATTGGCCACTTACTTTGCAATATTGATGCACCAATCAATCAAGTTATAAGATGAGCAGTTTGTCTCATGATTACTTGGGTGAAATCTTGGTATGTGAAATATTGTGTAAAGGGGATTGACCATGCAGCCTTCCCAGTAAAGGATAGCTAAATTAATTGTCTTATTGTTCCTATGATTTTCATGGTTTAATTGTGCATTTTTATCCTTGTCTCTTCCTTTTTTCATATTTTTTCCAGGTTTTGCTATGTTTGTAGTTGGGAATATTGGCAAATAAAAGGATGTAAGCATAAAAGAGTTAATATAGAATTTGGTCAGCTTCCTTAGGCATGCGTATGGATTGAAAATGCTGATCATGGATCAGTAAAACTTCTGGTTCATATTCATAGCTTTAGGGGTCAGACATCAGTAAATCTTAGACTTGCTAGAGTAAACAGGTTTGAGAACTTTGAGGCAAAATTCAAGGACTTTTAGGCATGTAAGGAAGAAAGATGCTAATGAAGAAATCAATCTCAAGTTGTCAAATTGACTAATGTACAGAAATAGAACCAAGAGGCAGCTAGTCTTGATGGATTTCTTTTGATTTTTTCAATTGCATACAGAATGCAGGTAGTTGCGGTTGGAATTCATGTAGTTGCCAAGTTATCAAGCTTTAATATAGTTAGAATACTTATAAATTTAGAATATGAAGTTATTTAAGGAATGCAATTTGGATGAGCATTACCATACTTCATCTACTTCATAAGTAGGTTGGAAGGATATTTCTAATGGAAGTTACTACTTTCTATTTAATTTCCCAGTGGATTAGGGAAAAATGGAAGATTGAATTTGCCTTTTTAGAAAAACTTAGTTTCAGTCATGGATTCAGGTGCCTATGAGCTGTCTCATGCGAGTTAGAAAAAGTCAAAAGGTGTGTGCTATTTATGGAGCTTTTTTGAATGTTGCATCAGAGGCAAGCTGTCATGCTTCGGGTATATGTTATATCCCTAATGAAATTAACCATCTGATGAAATTTTGCTCATTAGGCTCTTCAATCAAGTCATTCAGTTGGAATTAATTGATCAAAATTGTAAATCCAATCAAGATGAGTTAAAGCGTTTCACTTTGGAAAGGCTGAGTCGAAGCAGAATATTCTGAAAATTAAAGTTACTTTTGTGGATCATGTTTCAGCAGATTTCAAAGTAGTAGACGTATTTTTGTCAGTGTGACATTTTTATGAGTATGAAGGATTTTTTAAGTTCCATTTTTCATAAGCATTAGTGAAATACACACATAGTTAAGAAAACGTTGCAAACATTTTTCAAAGTACGTATGGCACATGTGAATTGTAAGTTACTAAGCCAATATCAAAATTGCTTTAATTCTGGGGTTAAACCAGAGCTTTCAAGTTCTGATCAGGCCTTACGCCACACATCTGATCAAAATGCAATGAAGTGCAATTATACAAACCAGAGAAAACTTCATGATTTGTTAATGATAATGTTGAATTGTGGAAAATCAAATCAAATGACTTCCAATTAGACATTAAAAGTAAAATAAC
Source organism: Ophiothrix spiculata (assembly GCA_000969725.1). Lineage (NCBI taxonomy): Eukaryota > Metazoa > Echinodermata > Ophiuroidea > Amphilepidida > Ophiotrichidae > Ophiothrix > Ophiothrix spiculata. The sequence goes on from JXSR01S069230.1 coordinate 5,822, forward strand.
TGTACCCAAAAATTTAAATTTAGGTAATTACAAACATACAAGACGTCATATGTAAATTGTTTTAAATGTTTGTAAATTGCAAGTGATTTTGATAAATATTATTATTATTATGTGCATTTCTCTAATTAGTTCAATAATATATGGCAACTAGCAATTTTAGTCAAATCTGATGTGTGGCATTAACTTCATAGACATTTGCTTAGATTTTGAACTTGTAATGCATATTCATTCACTTTTTGGTAATGTTTCTTTATTTGACTTGAATGCTTAAATTAGAACATCTAATTTTGTTTTGAAAATAGGTCATGGTACCACCCTACTTTGTGTAAATTATATTGATGGAATGGCTATATTTGATTTAATTCATGAGTATTCAGAAAGGGTTTCGGCACGGCAAAATTTGATTTTATCTGTTGCATGAAATCTTATTAGGACGTACTCCAACCCAAAGCTCAGACTACATTCTTGAATGCATATCAAATAGCTAAGCTTAATGGTTTTATGGATTGAAATGGCTGGCGAGGTTTTGGGCCGGGGGCCATGGAGCAGAGACAGGGAGACGGAATATAAAACAAACACATATCAAATGCAGTGTCTCTATTGTGGACAGTATTGTAGTAAAAATTATTTAAAATTGCATAAAACCCAAAATATACTCCTTTTCTAAAAGGACCAGGGACATATTATTTAAAATTTAGTTTTCAATGTCATATGAAAAATGAAGTGTAAAAATATAGCAGTATCAGTGTATACATTACAGTGTAAACTTAATAAAGGTTACCATAATTAGACACATTTTCACATATCTCCAAAATGGAATATCACATGGAAAATATGAATGAACCCTGTAATCAATGATTTAGTACATGCTTTCATAAAATCTGTGACAACATTTACAGGATTTTCCTCTGGTAAAGGAGCATCCACTTAGATGACATGGTCAGAATATTGTGAAATGTTTACATCAAATTGTGAAATATATGAAAGTGTAGCCTCAATCCAAGCATTGTGGCACTTTCAGCAACACATTAGTGTATTATTTGAATACATGTTGCTTACATTGATTGGCAGATGAATGAATCTAGGCAGAATAGGTGACCTTTTTCTTTGTCAAATTGTCTCAATAAAAGTCCTCTTGCAGCTGGTATGTCAGGAAACTTGCACAGAATACAAAATATGGGATGATACATTGTGGTTGATGTCAAAGAATGTGGAACATTATTATATAGAAACGTTAGAAAGATCACCTGTTGTATTCTTGATGTTTGACATTTTATTTATTTAGTTGGGTGAAGAATACCAACTAACAGCCCTGGTGCGTCAGCTCTCTATACTTCTGGGTACACATGCTCGTTTTTAGGAATTGAAAAGTACTCTTTTTTCACGTTTTCTCCTAAAAATTGACCCATTTTTGATGCAAATTAACCCATTTTTTTCTGGGTTTTTTTTGCGAAAAGGTGACCACGCTGCAAGCATTTCCCCTTGCAAACAAAAACATGAAAGGTGTTTTCCTTTACATGCTAATAGTGTAGGTCTATATAGGACTTGATTACTACTTTGATATTCCCATAACAATGTGCAGTACGCTGCGTGCAATTTCATTATACCTCTACGAGATCTGGTGATTTGTCTGGATTTTGGTAGGCCAAGTGATTGGACTTAAAATCATTTTCATCCCTATTTTCTTTTTTATGAAATTTCAACAACTTTTGTATGTCCTCAGCTCTAAATAATCCCTTTTTTCTCTCTCTTTTTCTAAATAATCCATAGGAGGAGTGGAGAAGATCTTCAACATCTGACCCAGTGCTCCCAATAAGTCAGATAAATGTATAAGGAAAGATTACACGATTCAGGTGGCCCTACTTTGAAACTAACCCAGACCAATTGCGGGCAAGATGAGATTGCTAACCTCTTCTATGGCTCTCCTGAATGCATTGGTTTGGTCAAAACCCCAAGTTGAATGAACCCTCCCTCCAAAGTCTGTGGTTGCATGATAAAAGACATTATTGATGAGAACTGTACATACTCTTTAAAACCAGGCTTTTTTGGAAAACTGTAATAAAAGTAATCTGTTACTGCATGTTTGTTTGTTTTTCTTAGAGAGCCATTTCATGGTGGCATTATAGTTGATATATGTCAAGGCATCCTTGACAGAAGTGTTAAAATAAAAGGAATGCTGCATCTTGAAGCTTAACTTGGGTTCAAACCTTATCAGTACTTGATTACACAACAGAAAATGTCAAACAATCTGTAATGCCACAACACTCAGAAGATTGTCAAAAGCATCAAGGCAATAAACAGAATGCAAGAAGAAGATTTAGAGAAAACCTGTTCAGTGATTAACTGGAATAAACAACTTGAAAATGTCATCCTCTGTATAATCTATGTGAGACTAACCAAAAGAAAAGGTGTGCATCCAAGAAGCAAGGTGAAATCCATTGAAGGTTGCATCAACATTTACATCACACATCAGTATGTGACCGTCAACCTTTAACCAGCCATAAAGTCAACTTTGATCATTTTCACTTTTTACTTATGATCAACAAGGTTCATGTTATAAGGATTAAAATGACTGTTCGATGAAGTTTACTTAACATCCCCAAGTCAAATTTGGTTCGTCAAAGTTTGTCATACAGGAGGAGAAGAAAATTAGATAAACGCATTAAAAAACAGTATTCCATATTCTTTTCTGTTGATGGTCCATCCAAGATGTGGATTTTTTTCATACTTAAGTTCAGGTTTTTGAAATAAAACTTTTGTGTTTTAAAGAATGCTAGGGTGATGGTGTCACCCGCAAAGTCGGTTCTCTGCTCAGTGAGTATATTTTTCTGGTTGTCAAGATTTAATTTATACTTATTTGCTTGAATATTGTAAATCTGCAAAGAAATCAATTTCACCAAATTAGGACCTACATGTATTTTCACCTGTAGCGCAAAATAAACTTTGCCGACTTTATGGCTATTAGGAGCTGGAAAGGCGCACATATAGATGTGGGATTGCTTGGAGCCATATGTTGATAATGTCAAGGTACCCATAATCCCACAGACACCCAGGGAGGATGGATTGTTGTATCCAGTCAATCAAAGAATGCATCACAGGGATTTAAATGGATAGAGTAACATCTTATATACGCAGTTTGAAAATGTCAACATTCCCATGCAATTAACAAGGTTGATTCTTGCAGTGGTTGTCTAATCTTTGGAGTATGATCAGTCTGGAAAATCATTACAAAGATGTGTATCATAAGACTGGCAAATATTGATATGAAAACATCAATTGAAATGTTACTCAAAGTTATGTTACTAATTAAAGATTTTATGATGGCATTGACATTATTAGTTGTCCCTGTTTGTTTGTGCAATACAACAATATTAATGGTTTGGTTTTGTATCACAGGAGACTTAAAGCCAAGTGTGATACGAACCCAAACCATTTATATTTTTTCGTATTGTATGAGAACAAACAGGGATAACAAACGAATCACTCAGTAACCATGAACTTTGGACCATCAACACAGCTGGAACATTGTTTGTCGGTTGTAATTCATATGGATGTCTCTTGTTAACTATTTACACACAAAAAAGGTAAACCTTAACCAGAAGTCTCATTATGATGGTACTTGGTATGTGGTTAGTTGTTGGGACATGTACCACCCCTGCAAACTGTGGACAATATTTCTGCATATTAATGAGCTCATTTACATATTTGTCCTGATTGGCTAATCAACTGAAAAGTTTTCTCGAATGGAAGACAACGTTTGAATTTGATTGCACTTCGTATGCTGGCAAGTGGTTAAGATTTGTAATACCCATGCTAACTGTTGACAGTATTTATGCATATTTATCAGCTTAATTGCATATTGTTCTAATTTACTAATAAACAAAAAAGTAAACCTTGATCGGAAGGCAAAGTCCCAATTTTAATGGCACTTAATTGTGAGTCGTGGTGGAGACATGAATTACCCCTACAAACTCTCAACAGTATTTACGCATATTAATGAGCTCATTTCATATTGACAAATAATGTTCACTTAACTCAATATTGTGCCCATGTAATATACTGGAATTCCCACTTTGTCACAACTCTCGGTATAAAGGGACCCTATCTGACACTACATTATAGCACAGTATGTTTTTATTGGATGTATAGCAAATCGTTATTTTCCCAGCGGCAAGACATATATAGTCTTTGCCTTTTTATAATAGCCTACTGTATGCTGTGAAAGCCTCTCTTCATAATCAGTGTAACAATTTTATCTCTGTTTACTCTTGGTGTTGAGGAGAGAACAATTACCCAATCTCAGATGCCACTAAGACTGGGATGGTAGTTTTTACTTTCTTACAGAAAAAGTTAAGATAAAAGTTCACAATTTTTGAGGGTATATTTGATTTACAAAATAACATTAAGTTCATACATTAATGGAAGAATACAACAGGATATAAGTGCTTCCTGTATTTTGCATATCAAAACTTAATAAATAAATTCTTAAGTATTATGTGCTGTGTTTCGGATTTTATATGATACTTTACCTGGCATACATTTTGTGAATACTTGAAATACATAAACCAACAGTCAGTTTTGTATTTGTATAGTGTGTGATATTTGTGAAAGCAGTTTTTCTGATGCGTTGAGTTCTTTTTAAGATATAGAGCATTACATGACCAGGAAAGATAAGTTTTAATGTGAAACTGAAGGAGGCATATAGATTGCGTGATGCAGATTTGCCTATATGCTGGGCTCCGACATCTTATCCAAAATAAGATGTCGGTAACCATCTAAGCACTTGATTGGCCCATGTCCTGATGGCATTTTTCATTTCATTTCATTTCATTTCATTTATTTGTTTCATCTCATCATACACAAGAAAATACATATAATGCATGTAAGTTAGTATAAAAATACAATGTGTAATTTTGTATTTAAAATACATTTGAGAATATATAATATAAGACGATTCATACTTGTGTATGCGAGATATGGATGCCTCCGAAAACGCTAAGCGTGAGGGCGGAGGCACCCAGTTTACAGAATTAGAACATATTATAAATGATATAACTGGAATCAATTTGTAAGTTTCCATGTCAAACATATAACATTCGTGATGAATTAGTGATTGGGCAAATTTCTTATAATGCGGTGCGTCATGCAGAGGTCACGCATGTAAACATCGCCATTTTGTCAACCTCTTCACCAAAGCCTTCCACTCACGAACTAATAACGTGTAGTTAGATAGGGCGAGTGAGCTGGCAAGTTGTGTAATTCTACTGAACAAAATTTTGACTAATTATAATGCGATAGTGGGCAGTATGAGTTATAGTGAAATGCCGACATCGAAGGTACCAGCACCATTTGCGTACTGACATCTTGGATAAGATGCCTTCAATGCAACTATATTGATGATGAAGGCTGTTGTTTGTTAAACCTAATATTCATTGTAATATCATTATCTGCTATTATAAGTTACGAAAAATGCGTATTTCAATTAGAATCTGGTTATTATCAAAAAAATGAATTCAATTATTTGTAGTTATACTAGAACATTTGCTTTAATATTCATCTCATCTTTCGACAAAATTTAGACACCCAGAGATGGGCTTTTCAAGTCACAAAATACGTTGTCAACATTGTTATCTTGTATTTTGCTATTACCTCTTGAAAGGTTGTGCCAGTTTATTGTTAATTTTGTGCAGTTTGATAAGTCTTGTATCATTTTTGTATATGCTTTTGGCCCACATATTGTTGTATATATTTTTCCTACATCAAAGCAAAGTTTATATCTATATTATGATTTATACCAACACAGATGAACTGAACGTTATTTTGACATATTGATCATTGAATGTAATGTTACCTCTGAAGATTTTATGGTTAGAACATTTCATAAGCTTTTAGTCCACTTGCACAAACAACCATTGCTTTAATTTAAAAAGCAGCAGCATGGTTTAACAAAAATTGTATGCTTTTCTCCATCAAAGATTACATCAACATTTGATTCATTCTCTTCTAAAAGTTCAGACCTACATGTATTCCATGCAAGACTTGTGGACAACTATAACATCATAAAAATAAAAGGTCGTTCTCTGATCTTGCCATTAGATTTAATGGCCCCATTCTTTGAATTCTT